>JAUESI010000034.1:3573326-3592992 GCA_032275145.1 Synergus laeviventris
TTATTTACCCAGCAGCGGAATGATCGATGCTAATACTTCTTGGTCTCGGAGGTACGGATGGTTTTCCACCCCCGTTTCCATTCGAGGAAGTTTCTTCTGAACTCGAATCCTCCTGGTTTCCGACTTGACTTAGATTTACTGAAATTAGAAAATTTTCGATAAAATATTCATCACAAAAAGTATTAAAAATAATATTTTAATTGTAAGTTGTACCACTCGAATAAGCTCCTTGCATTCCACGCCTCCTCAAAACGGACGGAAGATTGGCTCCTGAAGAAGAGTTGGATTTGATCTGATGAGTGATTTTATTTTGTGAACTGATGGTGGGCCTCATCAGTGCATTTATTCTATTATTTCCAGATTGATTGTTCCAGCCTCTACTACCACCCGTAGCCCCTGCATCCGATTCCGAATCACTCTGTAATTTGAAAACAATATTTCACATAAATTAATCACTTCCCTATAAATAAATAAATAAGGGAAAACTTTCAATTGTTAGGGAAAATATACAAAACCTGATTAAGTACACCAACGCTGCTACTCCGAGTCATGTGAGAGGAATGACTCTTCAACGAAGAGTGTTTGGATTGACCAGCGTTTGAATTTCCAGTTCCCATTCGTGAAGAATTGTTGATATTTTTGTTAACTAGTTTTCCTGAAACTGATTGATATCGTTTATTTTTTGCTTTAAGGGGAGATAGAGAACACATTTATTTAGATTTTACAGATTAGAAGGACGAAATAAAAAATTCAAGCTTTAGCAGTTGCAGTAAAGCAAAAACTGTTTAAAAATATTAAATTAAATAAAACAATGCACTTAAATATGGATAACTTGGAGAAAATTAAGAGTAGGGTACCTTGAATTGGCCCATGCAGTAACCTGTTGGGTGGACTGACAGACAGGTCACTTAACGAGCAGGCACGTCTCATACCAGCCTCCTCCTCTTCGCTATCAATAACTTTGGATGACAGTCGCCCCCCTATAGTGCCAACTGTTGACAACACACACACACACGTGCACTAAGCTACAGCTTCAGCGTTTTTTAAACGTAAAATTGTGATTGCAAACGACACTCATTTGCCCTGTAGTTTATAATTCTAAGAAAAAACTTCTTCATGTCTCTTAAAATTCCAAATTGAAAGGTTATTTCTAAAAATTTTGTAGTAAGTTTCTACAAACTTTTATAAATAAATTATTGTAACTTCTTGTAAACTTGAAGACGTTTTTCATAAGTGACGCATCTAGCAAGACATATATTATGCTAGTTATGTAATCATAGTGCAATTATATTGAAATCATATCATGAATGAAAAAAAAATTTATTTAAAACTAGTGGAAAAAGCAAGAAGAAATAAGAGAATATTAGTAAAGTAGGGAAAAGCTTCGCGGAAATAAGGGACACTTAACAGGTTTCATTCAAAGGAATTTAACATGCGGGGTGTGCCAGATGAAACATCCATAATAAAACTATTGTACAAAAACTGTTGTATAATATCACATCGATGATATAGTTATAAAAAGAAATAATTACATCAACTGAAAAGTAAATGCTGTCTATATGAAATAAAATAAAAACTAAACTTTCTTCACTTTCTGCCTACGAAAATAAAAGGTCTCGTGGACTTTCAAAATAAATAACATCCCAATCCGCCAATAAAACGAAATCAAACTAAAAGAGGTAGATGCGATCAGAAACTGCTTCTTCGAAAATTTCGGTACCTGGGAATGGATACTTCGAAGGTAGAATCGATTGGCTGATAGTCGGCAAGGTTTTCGACCACTTCATGTAGCTGTGACATCTCGAAGCTGGGGGCCACATTCTTTTTGGAGAATTCGTACAACTTGATAAAGGCGTGGAAGACCCACTTTCTAATAAAGATCTGTCCATCGCTGACAAATCTGCGCAATCGCTATCCTCTCCTCCAGAATGAATTCTAAGTTCCCTGTTTAACTTAGAACATCTGATGTCCCTCTCAGCTTCCAACTTTGCAAAATTCTCACTAGCCTCTTGTTTCAATGAAGTCCTACTTCTTATCAAATTCTGTTGCTCTCTTCGGACTAGATTTTCAAACTCCTTCGACAAAAGCTTCACGGTTCCCTCAATAGCTCTAGTTATTCTAATATCAACACTCGCATCCACACTTGCGTTAATACTTTCAAATTTAGGCTTTGTGCAAGAGTCACTTGATTCGGTTGATGAATCTGGAGCACCTCCTGGTTCCAAGGAATCATAAGCTTCAGTGTCTTTCGTTGGTATCTGTCTTTCAATACAATACTCAGCATTTCTCTTCTCTTCTTCCATCTGCAGATTTTGATTTTGCGTGTTCTGATTCTGATCGTTCCGGATTTGAAGACTGAAGACATTCTTCTTCTCATCAGATTGCAAATTCCGAGATTGTACAAAATTCTCAAATTTCCTTATACTGTTATTTTCTACTAGATCTCGTTGAAAACGTTGAGTTTCAATCTGTCCATATTGATTCCAAGCAGGTCTCGCTCTATTTCTCATACTTTGGGTTCTAGAAGAATTCCTCTTCGGCTTTGGTGGTTTATGAGCAACGTAGTCATTCAAAATTAGCATCGACTGTGGAGCTTTCGTCGTCTTTAAACTATTGCTTCTAGAAATCTCAGAACCTCTGATATTGTCGCTGTTTACATTTTCAGCATTTAGATCGAGTTCATAATAAACGCAGGATTTTTGGGGACTAATTTCCTTATTCAAGGTATTAATTAAATTCAAACTAGTATCTTGGAGAGACTTAGACCTGAAAACTGCTCTGCCAGGGTTAGAAGTTTCTGTTAAGTACTGAGTGTGAACAGTTTCGTTCGCATTTTCAGTATATGTCTCGGAGTTTTGTCGCTTGCGTTTATAATGAGAATCAAAAAGCATTTCTAAAGGTGCAGATTTAACCATCGAATCTGAATCGTCTGTCAAAACACTTTCAGTGCTTCGATGATCTGCGTTCTTCTGAAGTGGAAACATTTGGTAATCTGATTCATCAGTCAAAATACTCTCTTGACTTCTTCCAGACTTCATCTTTCGTCGAGAGAGGAAGAAACTAGCACTTGAATGTCTATCATTATCAAAATTATTACAATCCAAGATTTCGGCACTGCCCTTGGAGAAAGATTCTACCGATGCGTCAGATAAAATACTTTCCTGAGATTGAGTCAAAACCCTCTTGTAATAGTTCTGATAGTGAGTGTAGTTCTCAGACTGACTTTCCAAATTGAGTTGATAATCGCTGATGCATCTTCTTGGTGGATTTTTAAAATCACCTTCCAGGGAATCATCACTAAAGTTTCCGTTTCCGTCATCACCATCCTCAGAATTCTGGTCCAGATTCTCAAGATTGTATTCGTTCATCGCTGGAAGACTTTCAAATGATTTAGCGATGGTTTCCATTTCCTCTTGGTTGTCATCAAGGCCGATGAAGTAACTACAGGATCTTCTTTTTTGTGCAAATCTTGCAAATCTGCTCATGTTCTTTTTGCAGTGTTCTTTCAGGACTTTAAGCTCCTCGCAAACTGGTGATTCGGGGAGGGAAAGATTCGTCTTATTCAGAGACAGCTTGTACTTTTCAGTTTTCTTTAGAGTCAATGTTATTGGACGTTTTGGAGCGCTTTTCAATTTGTCATTTAAACAGGATGTCGTCTGACTTTTAGGAAAGAAGCTTTCTTGCGGTACTTCAAGTTTAGTTACAGGATTACCCACACCAGGAATTTTGTTAGTAAGTTGAAGTGATTTATACTTGGGCTTTGGGCTTGGCAGAGGTTTGTTGGGATTGATTAGTTTTGTTAAATGCTGACCAGAGCTGTTACCTGTGCTAATTCTGTTTGTGTAGTGGTGTTTTTCCGTGAAGTGGCTACTCAGATCCGAGATGCTTTGACTGGCTTTCAGGGATGATCTGTGACCCACCTGTTAATGAGCGTAAGATTTATTTTTATTTTATTTTTAGGCGAGCTAAAGAAAATTTACTTAAAAATCCCTGACTTTTCTAGACTTCCATGTGATTTTTGAATTTCCAGACCAAATATGTAAATTATTAATAAATGCAAATCTACAAGGCGTTTTAAAACATTATTAATGAATATTTAAACAATTTTATTAATTGCAAAATGAATAATATGGGAGTAAGAGATTAATTAAAAACAGTTAATACGTATAGCGCTGTGTAAAAATGTTGGTTAATCGATTTTGTAATCTTCGTTTATAGATTTAATTTTCATAATATGATAGAGCAGATACTCTTCTTAAAATTTTACCAAATTTCGTAACAGATAATTGTCCTTTTTCTGAAAATTGTCCTTTTTCTGAAAAAAATACTGATTTTCATATTTGCGTATTAACATAAATAATGCTGAAAAATCCTAAATTAAAAACTTTTCTAAAAACCATGTATTTTTCTGATTTTATAGCAACCAACTAAAATTATTTTATTTCTTTAATTTAACTCACACTTTGCAATTTCCTCCTTATTTCTTCTGTCCTCCTCTGAAGCTCTTCTCTTTTTTTAGCCATGTCTGCGTCACCTCTAACTTGTTTTGCCGCATTTAAAACAGCAGCGTTCCGCATTTTATTACTCGAAATTTCTATACTTGTCCTACAACAAGAAGAATCCCAGAATTTAAAATAAGAATTAAGATTTTTGTAACTCTTACAAATAAAATTGTGAACAATTTAAGACCTTACCTTCCATGAAATTGTGAACTAATACTTGTGCTTTTAGTTCTATTCGTAGGTTCCTCGGTACCACTCAGTGACTCAAAAGCATTCTTAAGGAACTTTTCTCGATGAGTTTGATTCGAAAGTTGATCAAAACCTTCTGAACTAGCTTCGGAAAGCATTGACAAAGGATTCCTTTCGGCACTTGGAGTCGATGCTCCACCTTCTGAATCAGAATCATCTTGACTTCCAGAAGCTGTCATTTCGTTTCTTCCACTTTCGGTGCTTTTCGGTTTTTTTGATCGTCTCTGCGACCTAAAAATATACGTTATTTATGTTTTAATCGGTTTGAAATGTTGATTTTATTGGGTACTGAAAAGCATAATAGAAATTTATATTAACCTTCGAAGTTCCTCGACGTCCATGGCATTGACAGTAAATTGATTTGAGATTGTGTCTTCCGGTGTTGGATAATACATAAGACGATGGTGCGATTTTTCAGAACCAGTTGTTCCGTTTTCCCCTTCTGAATAATCTTCCACATCGCCATCGTGTTCCGTGCTTTCATGGTCCTGAATTCGAATATTAAATTAACATATAATTTTTATTAGAACTATGAATAAGTACTTAAACATAAAAACAATAAGATTGTTTGCAGGCAAGACAAAACGTGCAGAAAAGCAAGCGAAAAGAAGATTTTCTAAATTCTAAATAATATAGAGATGCACAATGTAATCAAACTTTTCATTCCAAATTCTCTATGAAGTTGATTCTAAAGATTTCGAAAGTATCCCATAACAAACTTTAAAATTTAATTTGTAAGTATATAAAAATAAAATAAAATTTCAGTTTAGAGAGGGGGGGGGGCAGTTTTATAATAAGTACCTCGAATTTGAAACTGCCAAGGCTGCTATCATCGGTATAATGTCGATTCCTTGATTGTCGCGTTATTTCTGTGATATTGCTACTTCTCGATCTCATCACGTTACCACCCATCACCTATATAGTTGGGTCAAAAATTCGTTGAAAAATAAAATAAAAGAAAATTGTTTAAAGACGAGATCCAAGACGTTTCAAAAACCAGAAAACAAAACCTTTACAACAAAATAAAGCCTTCAAAATAAAACAAAGCTATTACAACAAAATTTACTCAAATCACAAATAAAAGTCAGAACTCATTCTTAACATATCTACAAACTCTTCACAATGCAAATTGATAAAATTTGAAGTGTGCAAAACAGCTCCTCAAAACACTCATAATTTTCGACTCCAAAAGGAAGTTCTGTTTCACAAATTTGTATTGAAATAATAAGCAAGGCACTCTCGAAAATCAAATTTTTATTCTAAATTTTCGTGCCCACTAATCATGCATGCGTGAAAATGAATTAAAGGTGGAGTTATTGCGTTATAATGATGTTAGTACCTGTTTCGAATCATCTGCTAATTCCCCGTAACTTTCCGTACATGACTGAAAGACAGTTTCTTCGTCGTCCTAAAATGTGATTGAAATGTTAGCGATAATAAAATGATATTGCACATCAATGAACTGAACACTCTAATGATCTGATGACTTTATGAACAAGAATACCTGAACATTCAGATCAAAACCTGAATTTTAATGAAGCAGAAGCGATTACAAAACTGACGTTATCATAAAAGCAAGACGCAACATTGAAACTAAATGTATATTACAAATAAATTAATTTAGTTAATTAATGCTTCTCTAAGGCAGCGTAAATCACAATAACACAAGAATTAGGATCCTTCATTAAAAATAAAATTCACTAAAGTCAGTGACTTCTGAAGGTAACATCCGAGTGAAAAGGAGCACCAACCCTTTTGATCATCATCGTTTCTCGTCGATAATCACTACTGCATTTGGTTTCGGTGCCGCTGTCTATGGAGCTGTCTTTAGAGCCACCGCCTCCACCACCTCCGTCTGAATCTATTCCACCTCGAGGAGGAGGGAAAGGAATGATCTCGTCACTGTCGTAGACACTCTTGACTGTTATTCCATCGCCCTGTTGAACTCTCTGAGCCCAGCGCCCCTTTGGAAGATCCACGCCTAAAGATCTAGCTCCAGAACTAACAGACGTACTATCTTCGTTGCTCGCTGTGTTTATCTGCTTTTTGGCCCAGAGAGGTAACTGACCGACGCTAAATCGATAGTCGATTCCCACTCCTTGGGGTGAAGGATTTGCATTTGGATCCAGGAATTCTGGAGGTGGAGAACCAAAATTCTCATTGTCGAGTTGAAGACTGACTCCACCGCCGTTGACTTCTACGGGTCTTCTGAAAATAATTTTGCAAAATTTTAATAAAAAGGAGGTGAATAAAAAGTTCAATAAATCGGAATTAAGTAATTCAAATTGGAATAATACTTACTTGCCAGCACGCATAGCCTGTTGGGCGAGTCGAGCTTGCATTGTGATAACCATGTCGTGTGGCACTTTCCAAATAAAAATGCAGCCATCGCCACTTGCAGACACTAGATGACGACAATCTGGACTAAACCTCAGTCCTGTTACCAATTCTGAGTGACCTAGCATGGTTGCCATACACTCCCCACTATAGTAATCATAGACGCATAATGTTTTGTCTGTACATGAGGTAGCTACGTAGATTCCCGAGGCATCTGTAATCAAAGAGAATTGCATTGTCTCTTAAAAATTAAATTTTGACCTCCATGAACCTTTTAAAAATCCAAAAACATTATTAGAGACTTATATGAGAAATAAATTAGTATCGCACCTAATACAACTTTGATGAGCGATCCATCTTCACCAACTGAGCCTTTGAAAGTCTTGCTGTGTTTGCCAGTAGTTACATTATACACCCTGATATTTCTATCCTGGCAGGCAGTGAGGACATGCTTTTGACCAGAATCGACTTCCATGTCGTAAAGTGTCGTCTTTCCTTGTGCATTCTGTCCTCTCGCAAATTGCGGTGAACCTCCTGGTGTCTAAACATCCGAAAAATAATCATGAAGTGAAAAATGCCAAACAATAAGAATTTAATCCAATAATTTAGTATTATGAGAAAAAAATTACCCCTTGGAGTTGACGAAAAATAATACTTTTATCAGCGCCGCAAGATACCATCTGAAGCTGGTTACCCTGATTCGTTTGATTGAAGAATCGTACGGCAGTGATCGACGAACTGTGATCATCAAGCGTTTGCAAAAAGTTGTATCCTTGATCGACATTAAAAACATGAATAAGTCGATCTCGGGACGCACTCGCCAGAAGCCTCGGCATATCTAAAGAATAGCGAGTGTATCTTGAATATTCGAGGCACAAGACTTCCGCATCGTGAGCTTCTATCAGACATTGTTCTTCCAACGTTGAGACGTCGTGTACTCTAATATTACCCGACCTGGACAGAAAGAGATCAAGGTAAATTATTTTTTCTTCGAAAGTTCATTTTTTTCAATTCCTTTATAGGGTTTCTACTAAATTTTGCCCATGAAACACCTGGACAATTCCCACATTTTTCTCGCTTATCAATAGAAGGTCCTTCTTATGATGGAAGCCTAAGTTGGGTTCCAAAGAATATTTAAAAAATAGATGAATCTAAGGTTTTTAATTTTTTAACATCTATTTGAAACGCTTATAAATTAACATAATACAAGAATCCGGCAGATATACAATAAGTACTGTGTACAATAATATTCATTCTCATTTATTGAAATAAAATGAAATTAAATCAAATGCAATGGAAAATTCCCGGATTTCCTTAAATTGGCGCACGTAGATACCCTTTTATTTATTTATTAATTAATTAACTAATCAGATAATCAACTAACCTGTCTCCAGAAGCTAACTGTTTTCCATCAGGGCTCACTCTAATAGACCTAACGCCGTTTCGGCCGTCGTAAGAAGCATCGTTTTTCTCCGTTGAACCGGCCGCGGACAAGTCCAAATCTTTTAAATATGTTAATTCAGGATCTACGTATAAAACTTTTAATAATTCCTGCAAAGAACAATACGTGGTGAAAAAAATGGCAAGATTTAGAGAGTCTGGTGATTCTCTAAAAAAAATTCAAGAGATTAATATTTGATTTGATGCTTACGTTGCTATATATATTTCTTTTGTACAATGTATCGTTTGTGGAGAGTTCTTTCTCCATGTTCCAGACGCGAATTGTGTCGTCACTAGAGCATGTGATAAAACTATTGGCTGGCATGGCACCGATAGATTCTGGTCCTGTGGGATACATTTCCACGCCCCAGATGCAGGCCGAATGGTAGAGAAAAGAATGAGATTTACCCACTCTCCTAATATCTCGGACATCCCAAACGTAGAGACTGTGATCGTTGTAGACACAAGTTAGTTTGTTGTTTTTTTCATCGAATGCCAGGGCTATCGCGTCTGGGTACCTCGCGTTTGGTGGATGCTGAGACATGTGACTAAAATCGAAATATTTCATTAATATTTTCATTCACTTAAAGCTAGATTTCATCAAAGGGTCCAAGTTGTAAAAGCTTTCAAACTTAATTGGGAGGTTCTGCAAACGTCAAAATCTTCAAGCAAAGTGGCCACAAGATTCATTTTTTCATTTCCCTGACATTTCTCTGATTTTCATACAAATTTCCCTGACAGAAAATTATTAAAAATGCAAATAAATATTCAATAATAGTATTGATGACATTTTTAAAAATTACGCATAAAAGCTGTGACGTTGTATAAACTTTTGTACTCATTCAATGAGCACTTTACTTATACTGGAAGCAAACATAATTTGCTTCCTCATAGAGGAATTAGAGAGGTTTAAGTAATTAATATATATTTTTTATTTAAAAATTAAAATTTTGTATTAAAAATTACTTCAGTACAAAAATTGACCTCATCATTATTATTTTTAAATAAAATGTATTAATATTAGCAGATATTATATTATTTGATTTTTTATCATACAAGAAAGATTTTACATTCTTATATCAGCTGTGAATTTTGATTATTTGAGAACTTATAATCGAAAAATCAATTTTAGTGAAATTATAAAAGTACATAAAACTTGTAAAATTAAATATTTTGTTAAACCGTTGTTAGAAATTCAACTTGGTATATAGTGGAATAAATATACCAATTTTCATGAATTTATCTGCACACGTTCTCGAGATATAGCAGGATCGCTAAAAAGCTTGACATACACCCACACACACATCCGAACAATTTTTCATGACATCATATTAGATATATTCTACTTGAAATATATTTTTAAAAAAACCTTTTTTTGAAATTGGACTTTATCATTACTACAAAGCTTCTTCTACGAGGAAGCACTTAATAAAAACACTCTTGAAATCCTTAACAATAATTTCAAGACACCTTCGAAATTTTTTAAAATTTCTTAATATTCTATGAAATTCTTTAAAATTCCACAAAATCTTTTAAAAACCAAAAATATCTTTAAATTTGTTAAAATCCTATGAGGAACTTTAAAATCACTTAAAATTTTCTGAAATCTCTTGAAATTCCTAGAAACTTCTTTAAAACTCTCTTAAAATTTTCTAGAGATTTCTTGAAATTCCTTAAAATTGAATAAAATCTTTTGAAATTCATAATAGTATGGTGAAATCCTTTAAAATTCAATAAAAAAAACTGTAAAATTCTCTAAAATCTAACAAATATTCCACTTGAAATCCTTTAGGGGCATAAGGTAATTCCACATGCTCTTGAAATTTGATGAAATTTTTTAAATTATACGATTATATTTTTAATTCCTTAATATCTCCTAAAATTCAATTCAATAATTTAAAATTTCATCAAATTTATAAAAAATCAAAAATATCTTTTGAATTTTTTTAAAATTCCATATTAATATCCATTTATATTTTCCATGACAGCTACTTGCATTTCTCTGAAATTTTCCTGACAAATTTATTTTTCCTTGGCATTTCTCTAACTTTCCTAAGTTCCCTGACATGATTATTTAAAAGAGATAGGTTTCATCAAACGGTCCAAGTTTTAAAAACTTTTTAACTTAATTGGGAGGTACTCAATACGTCGAAACTCGAAATCTTCAAATTTGACGGCTTCCGATTTTTAAGACTGATGCAAATTAAAATTTTGAAAATTACCTAATGGACAATCCGTGGGCGACATCTACCCCCAAATAATGAGTTCTAGGTAACGTGGTGACGAATTGAAGATTGGAGGGACTGAAACACCTGACAATTCCTTCGGCGCATCCGATAAAAATATATTTGTCTCCGACCGCCATGCAATTGGCACTGGTTGTCTGGAAAGAAAGTGCAAGCAGTTAATAAAACTTTCAATCGAGCAAACTTCTCTTGTCGTAGTATAACTTACGATTATCATTAAGAGCAATTGAGATCTGAGAATGGCGTGTGCGATTCATTTTCTTAAAGCAAAGTGCACCAATGCGTCACTTACCCTTAACTCGACCCATTTATCAAGCAGTCTTCTATTGTTAAATTCACATAAGAGGCCCGTCTTCGTGATAGCGTATGTGGAATCTGCCATTTCTCCCCTGCCGCAGGCGACGTCAACGAAATCATTGTTCCTTTGCTCTCCTAATATGGCAGAACGTCCCATCAAAGGCACTGGTTCCTTGTACTGAAAAACAAAATAACCATTTCTGAAAATGAGGTCGTCTTGGGAATTTCCTTTTACGAAGCTAAAAATCTCCGACGAATCAATTCATGAGAGTTTTCATTTTAAGGAAATACGGAAATTCTTAGATCAGCCCAAATTTTAATTTACAGGAGATCTTTTTGCCAAAAAACCGAAATGCAAATTCCGGCAAATAAAAAATATATTTTTTTTTAATGTTCAAAATTCCCATTAAAAAATTGCTTTCAAGATTTTAGAGAATTTTTTATCAAAATTATCGGGTAAGTTTGGAAAAAAATTTTTGAAAAGAAATTATGAACAAAAATGTTGAAGAAACTTTTTGTACGCACATTTTAAACATAAAAAAAAATATTTACATATTTTTTATTTTCGGAAATTTTAAAATTCAGGTATTTTATATTTTTCGTAAATTGGAATTTTGGTAATTTTTTTCTCTTTAGTAATAAATATTTTCGGTAAATTTAAATTTCGCCAATGAACATTTTCGGTAATATTATTTTTGTTACGTCATGAAATATCTCAATTAGCGTGTCCTTCTTTAAATGTCCTAGAACGAGGGATGCAGAGGGATACCCCTTTGTTAATTTCTAGTTTATTTACTATACTTTAATTTATTTTCTGTTGCCTGAGTATGAGTGTGACTTGAAACTATGTATTTTCATCATTAGCCTTAGGCTTGTAATTTTTTATTTCTATAAATAGGCAGAGATTTCACTCTAGACCTTCTTGGGGTTTTCCCCATCCTCGAAAAAAACACTATTATATAAAATTATATTCCTTTTTTCCTTTCCTCACTCAAGCCACATCTGTAATAAGGCAGCATTGACCATTTTGGCCATGAAAACCTTTTTGTGATAATCCCTAAACATAGTCGAGGAAAAGATCTTCGATTGCTTTTTGATATACCAATCATTTGTCAACGGGTCCCGGCAGTAAATCAGACAATAAAACCTACAACTGCCCCTTCCTAATCATCCCTTGCCGATTTTTCGAGGAGTGGGAGAATTCGCACTGGAAGCTGGAGTGTTGTCTTTGCTTTTTCAAGTCAGTTAAATTTTCTCTCCTTTAGAATAAGGATCGATTCGTGGAAATGATTTAGTTTTCTTGCCCGTGATACTCTTCAGCTCAACCAAACTAATTCGCCATAGTCTGAAAAAAAGACTGCGTTCTATGTTTAACCGATTAAAATCCGTCTGGTATCATTTAGGAGAAAATTATTGTCGTGACCTTTTGAATCGGAAGTTATTTTTCTTTACATTAATTTTATAATAAATGTTAAAATAGTTCCTTTCTTAAGTGACGTTTATTTTGCCCGATAAACTATCGGTAGTTTTGTTAAATGTTTTTTTGAAAACCAGATTTAGTGTACTTTTTTTGGTAATTTCTTTAATAATTGTATTTGTTCTTAGAATTTTTTCCTATTTTCCTATTTTTCCCCTTCCAGAAAATTAAGACAAATAATTTAAACTTTTATTAACAAAAACAAGGTGAGGTTTTGCTCTTTGGACAGAGTAAGTTCCCATAAATCTGGTTCTCTATAGCCGCTCAGGGAATCAGGACTCGTTATTAAATTTTTTTTAATAACGAGAAAACAGTAAATAAATATACCCTTAAATACGTCACTCCGTGATTAGGTCGTGACGTAACATTTTTATTCGGAAAATTGCAGTTTTCGCGAATTTGAATTGTCCGAAATTATTTTTTCGGTATTTTTTCATATTCCAGATTTTGATTTTTTGACAAAAAATGCTGTTCCTGATTTACATCCAAATTTAAAAGAATCGAAATTTTAAAAGCTCACGACTAGCTGTGAATAAGTTGTATCAACTTTTGTGTTTATTCCATGAGCACTTTGCTTCCTGGAAGCAAACATAATTTGCTTCCTCATGGAGGAATTAAAGGGTATTAAGTAATTACTATATATTTTTTTATTTATAAATGAATTTTTTTTAAATTACTTCAGTAGAAAATTGGATTTCATCATTCATATTTTAAAATAAAGTGTATTTACTACTTTTAATATTAGATTATTTGATTTTTTACAAAACCAGAAACCTTTTACTTTTTTACATCACCTTTCTTATCTTTCAGTAATGATAATAATAATACAATAATCTTATAGGTCAATCTATTCGTCTCAACGCAAGGAACCTTTCTTCTTTTTACATCAACTTTAAATTTTAATTACATATTTGAGAACTTATAGTCGAAAAATCAATTTCACTAAAATTATAAAAGTAAATAAGTATGCCTTTCAGAATATCATACTAGATATATATTCGCCTTGAAATATATTTTTAAAAAAACTTTTTTTGGAAACTGGTTTTGTGATCACTACAAAGCCTCCTCTATGAGAAATAGAATAGGCATTTTTAAAACGAAGTTGTTCTAGGAAGTTTCCTCTATTTCAAAGCTAAAAAGCTCTGGGAATTCAAAGGCTTATTTTGATTTTAACGAGTGCTTGTGGATTCGTATAAACCTAATTCGTAGGTTCTTCAAAACTGAAAATTAAGAGAAAACCGAGTAATCTTTCCAGCAGTATAATGTTTTCCTGTTCTTATTTTCAAGAACTATGTAGTTTAATCTTACCTTGGCACTGCGCGAATATTCCAAGTACCAAAATTTGACGTGTCTGTTTCCCACAGTTACAAAGTAATTGCCATTTTCTGCAAAGGACACAGCCTTTACTTTGCTCGACACTTTATTCGATGCCACTTTAACATTGTTTCTCCAGTCCCAGACGTTGACTATCATGTCGTGCTGCGAACCGACGGAAACGACGTATTTGTTGCTTGGAGAAAATGCCTGGAATAAAAAGAAAATAAATTATTTGCTTTTATTTAATGTCAGGTTTTATAATTAAGAGTTACTTCAAATAAATGCATTAAAGTAAGAAACCTTTAGACTTAAGAACCCAATAAAAATTTCAATTTGACAATTCCGAAACCTATAAATAGAATCTTTTTTCATATTTTATAAATAAATAAGGAGGCTCAATTATATAAATGAAACTGTTTATCAATTACAAATCTCGCTTTCAAGAACCAGCAATTTTTTATTCATACACGAAACACGGAACTGCGAATATAAATTAAAACTAGATAGCTTCAAATTAATTATTAGCTGATTCTATTATACAAATTTTAAATCAAGGTGGAAATTGATTTGCACATAAACATGAAATTCATTACTATTCAATCGATCGATGTTGAATATGCAGTCGATTTAAATTTAATTAAAAATTCCGTAGTGATTTAGAGTAAATAAATATTTGAAGAATATTTTCAAAACCTCTACATAAAAGACTGAAGTCAATTAAGTTATGTGGTTTTTACACACAAAAGTTATCTTTAAAAGTGGTCCTAAGAGATTGTGTACACAGAACTCCGTTCTTCTACAAAAACCATAATTCTTATTCTAAATTTTCTCCCTTACGGTGCACAAAACGACGTTTGAATTGAATTCAAGTTTTGAGAAAGGCGTTACGTTACAACATTCTGCAAACACTCGACTCTGAGCCCTGAGGAGTTACTTTAGTGGTTTTATTATCTCTTTACCCAGAAATAAATTTGATTCAATGAGAAATTTGTTCGTTCTCTCAGAATTGTCGGATTCTTATAACAATAATACAATTTCAACCATTTTTTCATAAATATGTAACTCTTTATAATTTTGCTTAGATTTTTAAAATTTAAGAATATGTGAAGTCTTATAGAAGATTTTCGTTATAAAAATGTTAAATTAAATTAAATTTTCCAAACGTTTATAATATAAAAAATAATTTGAGCAGTTTTACAAATTTTTTATTTCACTACGTTTCTTCTCTACAATTTATTGCTGCGAATGCTTCTTGAGTAACTCGTATAATCTACTTATTTGCTGTACACAAACTACTAGATCTAGAACTTCTGGAGGAATCGCAGTTTATAAAAACATTGTGGACCGTTCCACTTTCACTTAATCCTTAAAACTCTGCGTGTTCCAAAATCTCTCAGTCATCATCAAATTGCACACTCGGTGAATTCTGGTATAATTATTCCTCAATCATTTCTCCGCGTAAAAGAGGGTTTTGTAACGTGATTGCAAATACCGCTCTAAAAGGGTACGAATGGATTATTTATTTCTCCTCAGTATTTTATACCTACGCGTACTCATTGGCAAACGAGGCGTGTACATTTAAGGTCAAGATTTCAAGAACCGCTCCAGTGTTGAGCAACTAAATTCTTGGCTAGATTCTAGCGGCCAGCAATATCTGTCCGAACTGATTGTCAGACTTGTTACTTGCTCTTATGGGGATGTAACTTGAAAGTCGACTGGTTTAGTGATTTTTCCAAATGTGGGAAAATAGATTTTTTTCGATGTTGTATTGTCAGAATCAATTTTTAGAAATATAAAGATCAGTGTGTCCACAATAAGATTCAACTTTTTAATTTCGCTAACATTCAGACAAATTTCCCTCATCAGGGAATCAATGATAGTGTGCTTTTGATATTTAAAAAATGTCACATATAACATATCACTTTAAATCTTTTGAAACACTATAAAATCTTTTGAAATTTGCAAAGATAGTACAGAATTTTTTAAAATTATTATATAAAAACCTTTTAAAATCTTTTAAAATTCCACGACAAAGTTTAAAATTACTTGAAATTCGTACGAGCTTATAAAATTAACAGAAACCTCTCTTGAAATCTTTAAAAATTGCATGAAAACCTTTGAAATCTTTTAAAATTTCTTAAGATTCCATTATGAAATTCCTTCAAATTTCTTTATATTTCATGAAATCCTTTAAAGTTTCACTACTACTTTTAAAATTACTTAAAATCATTTGAAATCCATTAAATTCTATCAACAACTTTTAAATCCCATAAAATTCCTAGAAACCTCTTGAAATTTCTTAAAATTCAACGGTAATCCTTTAAAATTACGTTATAGAATTTCTTAAAATTCTTTAGAAATCTATAGAACCTGAAAGAATGCCTGAAAATACTTTCTAATCTCTCAAAATACTTGGAAATACTTGGAAATGTTTTAAAATCTTTTATTATTATTATTATTATTATTATTATTAATAGACCAATTTATATTTTCCCTGAAAGCTACTCGTATTTCCATTATGTATAATTTTCTTCACTTCCCTGACGTGTGACTGTGGCCATACTCTCAAAATGAATTTTGTTCGCTCAGCATAACGAAGTTTTTTTAAAGCAGAAGCAGGAATACAATATGAATTATTTTTCTGAATGAAATTGAGTCACGAACAAGTATCCTTTTAAGGACGTTTGGTGTTTTCTTCAAAGAAACAATAATTTAGCGGAATAACTCGCTCACGATGGCACACAGAGAAGCAATCTTTCGTCTTTGAAAATTTAACGGTACATCTCGGGAACAATGGACTTTGTCGAATCACAGGCACACTTACCACACAATTGATGCCATACTTGTGGCCGGAGAATTCCGCGATTTGCACCGCATTGTGTGAATCTGAAATGTCCCAAACGCGAACATTGGGCATGTGTCCGCATTCGCCGGTTGCCAAAAGTCTGCCATCTCCTGAGAGAGCCAGGGACGTCACTGTTTTTCGACATCCGTTCAGTACGTGAGTCTGAGTGTTTTTTCGTGGATTGAAGAGGACAACAGTACAACTGTAACAAACAAAAAAATAGTTTTATGTAATATTAATTTCTTTAATTCTGAATTGGGAGATCTTTCTTATTTGGAAGCAATTTTAAAATTGACCGCAATTATAAGATAAGGAAGATTCAGATGCTGCTGACTACTTTTTAATTTTTTTTTAAATTATTAATCTTTACTCGCCTAGAAAAATTACATATAAACATGAAGTTCAAAGCGTTTTTCTTACACCACCAGTCAGAATTGTGAGTTCTCATGATTTTTGATGATCATTTAACTTCTCTTACATTTTACCTTATTCTTATAAGTGAGATGAAAACTGAAGTCAAGTATATACGTACTTCTCAATTTTCAAAGAAGATATTGCAAAAAAAACACCTCGAATCTAAATGTTTAACTGTATATATTTATATTTTTGTGTGCTTATTTATAATTGTTGAGGACTTTGCTTCTTCATTATGATGAAGTTTAAAATTCATTTTCTTTCTCATAGAGGAAGCGTTAACGATTTTTTTAATTATTAAGAAATATATATTTCATTCTTTTTTCTCGAAGCAAAGAATCTTTTTCTATTCCAGCATCAACTTTGAATTATGCTAGTGTTGCTTTGATCGATAAATATTTAATGGTCCAGGCGCTAGGTAGTTTTATAACCACTTTGCATTAAATCCGGAAAAGTTACTTAGTGTCAGTTTTCGTTCATTTTGGTGTTCTTAGAATCAGGTATACACTGCCCTTATGCGACCCTATAAAGTTTTGTTATGATAAGTTCCTATTGTAAACATATATAATTTACTTTTTGTACATAATAATTCAATCTTATATAAAAAATAATCGCTTATATACTCGTTTCCACACCACTATGTAAAGTAAACGGTGCGTTTTTTTTATTGTGATTTCCCCAGTATATATAGGCCACTCTGATTTTTCCAAAATTCATATCTCCTCACTCTCTTCGATCCTTCTATAATCAGTCATTTCCAGGTTTTCATTCATTCTTGTCTGATTTCTTCTTCAAAGACACGAATTTTATTGTTGAGTTTCTTCCTCCTCTTCCGTGTTTTCTTCTTCTTCTTCTTCATCCTCATCTAGTCGACATCCAAGATTTTAGGGACGTTTTCGGAGCGATCCATCATTTTATTTTTGTGCCAATTTAGTAGGTACATATGTTGTTTGTAAAACTCAAACGAACGAAAATTGACACTAACTTTTCACGATTTAGTGCAAGGTCAGGCATAAGGTATAAATCCGTTTTAGCTCCCTAGCGCTTTTGGATTATAATACCAACGTTCTAAACAATTTTTCAGAATATTAAAAATATAAATGAAATATTTCTTCCATATGCGAGGCAACTTCGAAAACCTCGATAATTTCAATATATATATATATATACATCATTCATATATTCATATTTTTTAAATAAAAAGTATTAATACTTAAATTCTTACATTAGCTTTGAATTTTGGTTATTTGAAGACTTATAGATGAAAACAAAATTTTCGAAATTGTAAATAACTATAACTTCCTTAATATTCAATAAAATGCATTAATCTTATATATAGGTCAATCGATTCGTCTCTTATATACAATAAGGAATCCATCCATCCATATACATACATTCGGACAATTATTGACTACTCTTAGAACGTTGCATTAGACATTTATCTACTGAAAAAAGTTTTATTAAACCATTTAAAAAATATATACAAAGCTCCTCTATTGGTATATATGAGGAAGTAAAATTTCAAAAGAGTTCGATGTAAATTTTATTCTCAAGAAAATCATATGATTTAATTCAAAATAATTCAAGGTGATTTGGAAGAGAATTGAAGAGGAATTAAGTTAAGAAAATTTTGGTTGATTTCAGAAGAATTCAAGGTGATGAATTAAATAAGCGAATTTAAACCAGCAATTACATATTAAGATTTTGATGAGATATTTTGAAGATTATTGAAGAATTTCAAGAGATTTTTTGAGGGATATTTAATATTTTTTGAACAGTTTTGTATTAATACTTAAATGACTCGGAATTATCATATTATACTATACATATAAGATTAAACTATCAACAATTGAAAAAAGGTGAAAAGGTGAGAAATTTATAAAATAGGTGCAAAAGGATGAACGCAATTATTGAAAATAATTAATAAAATATATATATACGAATTTCGAAAAACAAAACTCATTATTCTGACCGGTATATAGTGTACTACCTTAATATATAGGTATACCTATATATAAATGAAGAACAACTACTGCAAATCTCGATTCTACTTCACTCCAAGGCTTTTCTTTCTTTCTCTTTCTTTCCATCTTGGCATTCTCTTTGACCCCCTCATGTGGAGGAGAAGTCAAGAAGAGACGAGAGTTGAAGGGGCAAGTATCGATCAGATTAAATTGAGTTTATTGGCATATAGAAAGTATAGGTATAATGTTAGCTACCATGAGTAAAAAAAAGAAAAGAAAAGACTGAAAAACATAGTCAGACCGAAAAATCGAATTAAGGATAAAAACAAGAAAATGAGGTGTTATCGTGCCGGAGGCGGAGGTACGTACTCGTATATACGTGATGGGTCAAATTACCGCAATATTCCTATATTATTTACTATAAGCATATTTACTATAAACCAAAGATATCATAAAGCGGAACAATGAGTCTGCGTAATATCGTATATATTGGTCAATCATCGACATACTTTAGTTCGACAATATTATACTATTATACTACAATATATATATAGTAACGGCTGCTGAGAAAATAGCTT
>JAUESI010000034.1:3681000-3695047 GCA_032275145.1 Synergus laeviventris
TTAGAAAATTCTTAAAGTTCCCCTCTAAAAAATAATTTCTAAAAGAGGTATAGTTTAACAATAATATTTACCGAATCGGTCGGATTCCGGCCAGAAACCTTCTTCTGGCCGGGTTAAACCGGGCTATTTCCACACGGGAAATCTTACATAAAATGTTGTTGTTAACCTGATTCGCTTTTAATGACTTGAAGTTTTAAGAAGTAAATAAGAAAAAGTTTTTTGATTTTCTCATATAGATTTCCTTATAATCCCGGCGTGGAAATTATAGACAAAAAGAATTATTATAGAATTAAAAAAGGATAAATAAAGTGCGGCGTGATAAAATTATTTATGAAATAAAGAAATTACTTTAAGCTTTATTTCTACTCCTTTTATTAATTCTTTTACATTCTTAATTCTACTGATGAATTGTTTTTAATACGCTTCCGCTAAATTTTACTCGATCGATTGGAAGAAATATAGGATTTGCCAAGGAATATACTGCAGATTCTCAATGATGCTTAATTCAACCCTCATTATACCGGGTAAAAGAAATCAACATATTTTCATTAGTATTATAGATGAATTATACTTTAAACAATGCGGGGTAATTGAATTTCTCTTAGTTTAATTGTTGAGCCGTTTAAAACCGGCCACTATTTCTAAACGGAAGTGGAAGCACCTAATGAAGAACGGACAATTGAGTCTGCAGGTTGGTATCTGACCGATATTGCCAAGCCGAGCATGACGATATTATCTGCTCCGATGATATTTGCACGCACTTGTTGCATGCGTACATTTTGCTTGTGGCGGTGCATGTACATAATATGCTAGTGCTTTCACTGCACTTCATATGCACTCCATGTCCCATACGAGTCCACCTGCAACAAGATATCCGACATACCTACTCCATTCGCGTTCACGTGGATTGCTCTCCAGCACTCAACATATATATATATATATATAAAGTGTCATATTTATAACATCAATGATGATCGCATTCAATGGATTTTTTCACTCGTAAACGATCGCTCACATTTCACTGCGACTTCAAGGGAGGAAGAGATATGTTACTTTTTATTTTTATCTTTTTATTTACTGAATGATTGCCATGAAAAAAATCGTTTCATTCCAACTCTATAATATGTTGCGCTATGAGAAATTCTCCCACAAACTTTATTATAATAAATTCTAGTAAGTTTTAAATGAAAGTTTATAAGAATGAGAGATTAAAAAAATCCACTGCTCACCTGTAAGGAAGGAATTCCGACACAAAAATGGCTGCATCAGGTGATGTTGTGGTGGAGGTTGACTCGAATGTGAAGGATGATGTGGATGATAAGCTGCTGGCCTTGCTATTGGTTTTGCTATATTATAGCTTACAGAATTTTGATAATTTTGAAATATCGTAGGTATCGCTACTGGAACAACTGGAAAGTGCTCTGAAAAAGAAAATATTAATTAACCAATAAAGAGTATTGTATATAATTAATATAATTATATATATACCATATGATATATGTAAACTTTAGTTATCAGTATTATGATTTATTATAATTTAGAGTATCATTTTTCGTAAAAGATTTTTATTTTACAAATATGGATATTATTAGGGGATTTTAATTATTCAGATTCGTTTAATTTCGTAGCTTCAGGTTTCTGAAGGCTGGTATGTCTTGTTGTGAGGCATAATTCAAGCTAGCACCCCCGAATTTCAACCCTCTTGAACTGCTTGAGGCGTTTCTGACCTAGCTCCCACCAATGCACGCTTCATCACCTCCCGCAAAGAGTAAATACTTAGATATTTACTCTTAATCCTCAGGATTTTCTTCAAACTCGTGCGAACAAAATTTTATAAGCTTTCTTTTATGGTATACAAAAGAAAAACACCTTAAAAATAAATAATATTGTTAACTATACATTTAAGTAACACGAAATAACATCATATTATAGTATTTACAACGCAATATATAGTAGTTCACCATAATCAATAAAACATGTCGCGTCCCATAAAACACAACCGAGCCGTCAACGAGAAACCATTACGCTATAACTGTTTCGTAACTATTACCGCTGTATTTTCTTTTTATAGTTTATAAACGTCGCGAAATAGTTTCACGCGTTTCATATATTGATTCGATGTTCTTCACAATCATCAGATTTCCCTTGTATCACTATATGGTAAAACATAAATACTTACCATAAACGTCAGAAACTGTAACTAAAGCATCAAGCAAACCAGCCATAATTAAAAATTTTTAATATTTTAAAACTTTGTAAGCAATGAGCAGCAAGAGAAATATATAGTGAAAGATACTCTGGTGAAATTTGCGGACAGAAAAAGATCTATATTCTTTTATTCAATCTATAATATATCATCACTTCGAAAGTATTTGAACCATAGTATCATTTCGATCTAATCCGAGGACGGATCAAAGAGTCCTATTCGAATGAATCCGAAATCGAAATCCTATATAATCCAAAGTATTTTTATTCTTGGTCGAAACTTGGTTCAAATCCGAATGAATCCAATCTAATCTGAGGTAGGTCGAAGCAATAATATAAGCATTCTAATCTGAGGTGAAGAATGCTGTTCAATATGCGAACATCAAAAGTTGAAGATCTGAAAAAAATTTAATCTATTCTATTGTTTTCATTTCTTATATAACTAACCGTTTCAAAAAAAAATTTTTATTTAAATTTAAAAATTGAATTAAATTTCGAGTTTCACATAATTTTTTACTAACTCAAAATTAAAAATGTAACTTTTCATACGGTTTGATGCAGATTGATTTCAAATTGGTTACGGTTTCATTCAAGTTATTGCGACCACGGATTGGAAAGTATTGAAAGTCGTTTAGATTCATTCCGATTGATTAGGATTGGTTTCAGATTAGGACTACGAGTTGGAAAGGATTGCAGGCAACTTCGGATTGATTTCGGATTCATGCGGATTAGGGGCAAGGCACGTATAAGTATTTATATATATATATATATATATATATATATATATGCGGTTACCAATTAGAAACGATTGAGAGTCTTTGGGAATTATCTCGAATTAATTTTTATTGGACATCGGATTGGAAAGTTTGTTTGGATTAGAGTCGTATTCACTCGATTTGGTATACCGAATTCACTCGGATTGAAGTTTGAAAGGATTGACGGATTCTATACCATATATTAAATGATTATCAGAAGGATTAAAAAATCTTTTCGGATAACGATCGGATAGGATTCATTCGGATAGGAAGCACGAGTTGAACATTGTATTCGGATTGATTCGGCTTGGGGGCTGCAGATTAAAAAGGATTGAAAATTTTCTTCGGAATAGATCGGAATGAAACTGTTTGGTCCGTATAGAAATATTCCAAAATGATTCGGCAAATTTCGGGTCGTTTCGGAATAGACTTCAATCCGAAACTTTCGTCAGGGTAGTAATTCATAAACTCTTCCTGATATGTCATTGAAAAAAAGGAGAGACAAATAACGGGTCTAAAGTCACCCTTATCCCATCCATGTAGTAATGAAAAAGCCTAAGGGGGATGGTCCAAGAACTATTTTTAATATTTTTTTCTCGATCTCTCTTCCCCTCTCCTTTCCCGCCACACCCATCGGCCCGGGAAAAAAGTGACGTGTTTGAAAATAATAAAATAATGGAGCTTAGTCCAAGGGTTTGCTTTGCGTTTGGTCAGACAATGCCCGACAATGGCCTATACACGGCGTTCTATTGTGCAAGAGACCCCATAAAATACTCATCGCCTTTTATCGTTGTTTTCCTAGCGAGCCAATGAGAGATCGGCCGCAAAACGCGCAGGCTAATAACGACTTGGGCTCCAACGGAAACACTGAATGGGAATCGCTATTTTATATCTAGCCCCCATGTGAGATTAAGCTCGAGCGACTATGGGGCATGTTGTTACAGTTGTAGCCTTTTTGGGGCGGCTTACTTTTTTTTGCTAGACGAGGATATGTGGTTATTCTTAAGGCTTAGGGGATCGCTGCAATATTAACTAGATATTACGGCAGGTTCGTCTTGAATAGAACTTGATATAGAACTGCTTCTCATCGACCTTTAGGGTAGCCCTTGATGTTTACTTTTTTTCGAAAAGGAAAGCTTGTTAATTCATTTTTGAAAAGCTGTCCATCAAGATGAAAGTAAATTAAAATTTCATAGCGAAAATTCATTGCACTTTCTATTCATTATTTATATATATATATATATATATATATATATATATATATATATATAATAACGACCTATAATAATATACGTGTATAATTGATGTATATATTGCAGTGTTGATTGAGGATAGTTGAAATCTCAAATTTTTGGCATTTCCTATTTACCAGGTTTTTTTTGGTTGACCTTGAATTGCGGATTTAGCATGAATTTTGCCAAGTTGAACACTAAGAGTCTGAAATGTTAAAAAAATATTTATTTTTTCGAACTTCAATTTCGAAAAATTTCTTAGCTTAAAAAAAACGATTTCAGATATTTAGAAACCAACTCTATTTGAATTTGTGTATTTAAAAAAAGAAATAGGAATTTAAACGTTTCATAGCAATAATTATGCAAATGTATGTAGATCGTAATTCTACATTTTGATGGTAAATTTACTTTCTCAAATGTCACTGATAAAACTGAAAAAATTATAAACTTATCCCCGAGCCAAAAATTTGAAATATTATTAATATAGACCCTGCTACTTATTGACGCTCCAAGTGAAAGTATTGCCCCTTCTGTGCGGCTGCTTATTCGACTTATATCTCCTACTTAGCCGCTCCTAAAGATATTTTAAGGATATTTTGCTTCTACTTTATGTAGAAGCAAATTTTAGCCCCTACATTGAAACTTTGCCTCTATGTTATTGAGTTTTATTAACATCTCCTCTAAACCTCCATCATCTCCATAGAATTTTTAAGCTTTCTTTTAAAGCTCTGTAGAGTCTGTATAAACTTTTTGTATATTTTTAACTGCTCTTTAGACACTCTTTAATTTAAAAATTTTTTAAATAATTTTTCTTTCTCCTCTCTAAATATTTCTTATTCTGTAATTTGCAAAAATTTATAGTAAAATAATGTATCATTACTGAAAAATAATGAATTGTTATTGATTACATTGCCCTGCATGAGTTTTGCGAATAAGATGACACCTATATTTTTTCCGAATGGATTTCTCGTGCTGAACACGAATCTGGGTTCGAAAACTTCCCTTCACGTCACGTTTTTGAGAAAATAGGGGTTGAAACCCCTAAAATCGGAGTTGTTAGACAATTTTGAAAAATTGTATGCCAAATTAATAGCATACGCCCTTACAGCAGGAGATGTACGTTTTTGTCTATAGGGCTGGAGGAAGAAAATTAAAACAGAGAAAGGATTTTAATATTTTTACACCCACGGCCCACGCCCAGGCATAATAAAATGTGCGGTACTTTTAACGATTTTTAGAGCCGCTGATTATGAATATGCAGGCAGGTTGTAAAAATTAAAAATGGCGAATACAATATGGCGGACCATTTTTTCAAAATTTGATCGTATATTCGCTTGAAACTTGTTACTTGGGAATTTTAAGGGTCACTGATTATGAATATGCAGTTACATTTAAAAAATTCAAACTGGCAGATCCAATATGGCGAACGATTTATTTTAGATATTTTTTTTCATTTCCTTCCTACACCCCTAGAGACAAGAACACCCCCCGCCCTCCCGCTCTAAGGGCGCATACAGCTCATTTGAAGGGGCTTGCTTCAAAATTCTTAACAATACTTAACATTTCATAAATAAATGTTGATAAATCTCTTAAGAATACTTGAAATCTCACGATATTATATAACATTTTCGTAAAATACCTTAAAATTTCTTGAAATGCCATGAAATCTCGAAAAACATCACATTAAAAATGCTCAAAACTCCATAATATCCATTTCAATTTTGTAGAATGACTAAGAATTACTGAAAATTCCGTGAAATCTCTTAAAAATTTATAATATCCCAATGTACGTTTAGTAAACTCCCATTAAAATTTGAATTCCGTAAAATCACTTGATGTACCTTAAAATTACTGAAAATCCTACAAAATATGGCCAAATTCCTTAAAATTCATTAAAATCATATTAAATCCCATACAGCCTAATATCTAGTATAAAATCCCGCATGAAAATATTGAAAAAATGTTTACTTGGAGAGTTTAAAATAGTTGAATTCAAAATTGTGTCCTTATTTTTGTATTTGAATATTATTAATTGTCCTCGCATTTTTTGCCGCGCTCTGTAGCTCGCATATAATATTGTTCATTTATAATTTTCTAAAAGAAGTCTTGTTTTAAATAAAATAATCCAATATATATGGTAAGTGCGACATATATATTTAGTATTTTGATTCAATATGGTATAACTATAGTTTAACAAAGTGTTGACCCAAATACATATTAGTGTTTAAAATTTAATTAAAGTGTTGATACTACCGTCTTCAATATTTTAGATACTCAAAAGAATTTTATAGTTAATTTTCAGAGCATTATACCAACAGCTGAAGTTAATTGAAAAAATTATTCAGAGCTTTTAAAAGATCTAAAATCAGATATGACATTTATAAGTTAATTTTTCATATTATAATATGTGAGGAGTCATCGAGTTTATTTTTTTTTAATTGGGTAAAATGTAGGAAAAAATTGTATTATAATTTCCATTAAATCTATGTATAGGTAAAACTTTAAATATATCCATTTATCGCTGGTTACCCATCACATGTATAATGCTCAGTGGATTATAGCGTTGGGACAAACTTAGATCAACAACCAACATATTCTGAAATAACATTGATGGAATATGGTTCAAGACTCCTGTCACATTTTCGAGATTTGCGGAAATATATTAATATCTTAATATCTCATATATTTTTATTTTTTTATTTACGGGAACTACTTTTATATTGTTAATTAACAATAGAAACTGTATCTTAGAGTGGCGTTTAGTAAAATGTTATTATTCTATTTAATTATTAATTATTTTTTATGAAAATGGACAATCTGTTTACCCGTGTGGATAAATTTCTAGCTAGCGCTGACCAGACCGTCTAAATAATCTAAACGTCAGTCATGTTTTTCCGTCAGACCTCTGATGTAAGTTAATGAGTGCGTGCATGTACCTAAGGGTTGACTGTTTTTATTTTTTATTTCATTTTTTACAAATTCAGCTGCTTACACAGCATTCTCGGAATTAATAAGATGTCAAGTGTTTTTGGAAAAAAAGCTTCGAGGTAAGAAACAGTGTCTGTGGTTTCACTGGTTAACACATTTTTCATTCATAACCACATATACCTATATATATGTCCACACACTCGCAGTCGCCTGTCAAACTGACACCTCGCAAGGGTAATCACTTATATTTAATTGAAAAATTGTTTACACTTTTTTTTCTCTGATGATTAGAAATAACTCATGTGACTCTTAACTTATAAATAATAATAACTTATAACTCTTCATCCTGTTCAGTTATTTGACATTTAATTTAATCATGCATAGTGATCCAAGCGTTAGATCCCAGTTTAGCTATACATATAGTATACTGGACAGATAGGTTGTTGCGCACCACTAATATAATAGACTTAAGACGGACTAGAGCGAACCATTACAGCGCCACGAAATTTTTTCACTCGACAATTTATAATCAAACGCAATGAAAGCAATTCAATCAGTAAATTGACGGCAGCGAAAATGGAATTCAAAATCCATTATGGCCACCGTGTCGACGAGCCTTAGCGTGCCGTCGATGAATTTCGAGTTTGTTGCCAATCAATTTTTCGCGCAATTATTTCACAACATTTCGACATGACATACAAACAAAACAGTACGTTGCTCTCAGAGAGGTGAGACACAAGCAGGGCATCAGAATTGGGGGCGGGGGCAACAAAATTCGGAGTCGTGGGTCAGAGGGGATGGAGGTAAAGCAGTGGAGGCGAAGGGATGTAACACATGCACGTGGCACGGTCAATGCATCCGCTATCCGACAAATGCATGAAATCCCACTCCATAATTCCGTACAACCATCCCCCATTTCCCATCCCCCTCAGGGCGCATGCAATTTACCAATGTTAAATGCAACATAGGTATTCGCGAAATTCGTGTGTGTTCATCAACTACGGGCTTATGAATCCGCGTGTAGGAGCGTTATCGACTCGTGTCAATCATGTAAAAAAAACCGCCTCATCCCTTCTACACGCAGACAATTATTTCTCTCGCGTTCTGCGTAACAACTTCACTCGCACCTTTTTCTCTTTTCGGGTTTTAGTAGAAAATTAATTTTTTAATTGAGTTTTCATTATATTCAATGCTACTATGTGAAACTGTTGTCGAGGATACACGCTATGGATCGGACAGACATTTACTGAAATTATAATAGTTTTTTATTGTGCTGTTAAAGCTTCACTCTATTGTTTTTTTATCATGTAGGTCCATACAGCCATTGTGGCAAAAATTATATAATTATATATATATATATTTATATTATTATTATTTCCGTTGTCTCAAATATTAAGACAGAGAATACGAATTTTACGAAATATATTGATTTTTGGAAATATTAATGGATTTTACGATATTTCCAGGAATTTTATGAAATTTATTGTGATTTTCAGAAATAATTTATTTAAGTGGTTTTAACAGTTATTGGGGTTTTATAAAATCAAATTTAAAGGGATATTACGCGATATTTAATTGGATTTTCATGAATTTTAAAGTATTTAATATTATAAGGGATTTAATGAGATTTCAAAGTATTTTACGAAATTTATTGCTGGTATTTTAGAAACTATTAATAAATTTCTCGGTATGGGTATATATATAGGTAGTTCAAGGAATTTTGGTATTTTATACAAAATATCATTGGATTTAATGTTAATGATATATTTCACTCGATTTTTAGTGATTTAAACAAATTTAACGATATTGTAAGGAATGACAAATATATATTTTAAGGATATTACGATATTTTGTGGAATTATACGAATACCAAGAAATATCAAGTGAGTTTACGAAATTCAAAGAGATTTCACTAGATTTTGTAAGATTTTAAAGGGATTTAAAGAAATTATTTCGTGAATCTTATTTAAATTCTTGAAATTAGACTAAGAGTTACTAGGTTTTATATTTAAAAAATTGAAAATTATTCTGAATGATTTTGCATACTTTAATGTGAAACCCCTTAAAAAGATTTTTAAATCCTTTGAATTGAAATTGTTTAGAAAGCCTCCGATTCTTTTTAGGAAAAGAGAGTGCAAAAACAAGATCATAGTTGCTAATTATAGGTATGTAAAAATGTTATGTAAAGTGAAATGTTTTAAAATGATAATTAGATTGAAATATTTACCAGAAACGATTCTCAAGAATAAAAAAGAACCCTTTATAATATTCAAATTGCATTGTTTAATTATCTTATGACATAATTAATAATGTGGTAATTACCAGAAGAGAAAATATAGTTTTTCCATTTTAACGTTCTCAAAAATAAATATTTGTTAATAATATATATGGTAAGGGTAAAGTAAAAAAATGCGTACATATTTTCTGTAACACTATAAGCGATTTACCTCCGTTTCGATCTACAGACGAAGATTTAGATTGTGTTTAGATTGCCTGCGGGTTTAATAAAAAGTATGTTCTAGATGTGGTATTATTACGAACGTAAAGTTTGCAAAACTACCATAAACTTGCTCTTATGATAATGAGTGGTCTCCAGTTACTTTTGAAATCCGATGAGATGGTTAATTGAATGTTATATTTTTAAAAAAGGGTGGGTACGCGAGTCGAAGGAATTGAATAAGAAAAATCGACAAAACTGGAACAACATCCAGAAACGACGTGCTATAAGGGCGATAAGTCATTGAATTCTACGCTTGTCTAATATTATAGGCACCAATCGTAAGGGCTTAATATTGGGGTGAAGGTAAGTGGTCGACCATCTGACGCCTGCTCCACCCCGCACGCACGCTGCGACTTGTCTTGAGGGTGTGTGGATGAGATTTAGGGACCAACGCGACGACAGAAATCTGTTCTCGACACTGATTTGTGGTAAGCTTTGTTTCAACTTGAAAAGCTAAACCGGATCATTGCATAAGACTCTCCCTTTCAAAAACCCTTGTCTCGACATTCATGCGGGAACAGGATTACCGACGGGTATACACTCTCAAACTGATTGATAAATTTATTTATCCTCATATTTTCTAAAGTTTTGTTACGATTCTGAGCATTCTTGTAAGCAACCCACTCGCATGTTTCTCAAACCTTAGAAAAATAGATGCGATAATTCAAATGAACGATATTCAACTGATTAATTGAAACTGCAATCGAGTACAGCCAGATTATTACCTGGATTGGGTCGCTTCTCATGATTAGCTCCAAGTATCGCATTAACGCTGAACTTCAGTTGTGGTTTCTCCTTCTCCTGCACCCTTCTGCATCCGGGACCAGTACACTGTTCATTCCCGCAAGTGCACGTTTCCTCTTTTATCCTATTCAATCTCTCAGTTTCCCGATCCATATGCATCCCCATCTCATCCGAACTATGCACACTCCTATCAAAACGCCGGTCTATCTGCATTGGGACTCTAGCCCGATCATTTCTCAGTCCTTCCTCCTGGATCCCACCATCCATTTCCGTCGATGTCCTATCTTCATCAATCGAATTATTTGAATTATTTGAGATCCTCTCAGAAAGTCTCTCCATCGCACTCAGCCGATCAACAGCACTCTGATCGTCAATCCTCTCATTCTCCAAATCGAGGAGACCACCCTGTTTGTCCTGTTCCCTCTCCTGGAACTGGAGTATTCTCTCGCACTCGTTAATCCTAGTCCTCTGCTGATGCCTCTCGGTTGCTATCCGATTTCGTTCAAGGTCAATCGAAGATTCTCTGTCTCTTCTCGTCATTAGAGCCCAAACCTGAGTGAAGGTCAAGTCAGCGTTAGAACCTTTCGGTCTGAGGATATTATCCACCATGAAAGTCCGAGAAGTCATATCGCTCGGGGAAAGATTCTTCAGCATTGCCGCTGAATAAGGGAACATTACACACTCGTTTCTCGTCAGATTTTCATTTTCAGGAACACACAACACTTATAACAAACTTTAAACAAGATGCAATCACACTCGTTCACTCTGATCTTACAAGAACACGATGACACTGAACGTTGAAATTGCGGCTGCACATGCACACTCGAATCTGATGAGATGTGGAAACGCGAGGATGTTTCGGCTCCAGCAGCGAGTCAACTGCCGTAAGGCATTAGGCAATAGGACACGACAACACGAGTGTGCAACCCTCAAATGAATGCCTGCAAAGGCATAGGTGGGTACCAACCCCTCCTTTCCACCCCAAAGGGTGCTCACTGTGCAGCCCCTTCTCCTTCTGCTTTTCTGTGGCTCGCTTTCTCTCTCCCCACCCTCATAGGTGAGATAATACAGACTATAAGCCGAGCAATTCGGGGTTTGGCTGGCTCGGTAATGCCGTAATAAAATCATACTCCCATCAAACGCCGCTGCACACCCCCTTAAGAGGAGAAGCCAGCGAGTAAAAAAGCTTGGAGACTCGCATTCCTTTAGTCAACGATTGGATTTTATTTGACGAAGCCACCCCGCTGCCGGCCAATCGTAGGAACGGGGGATGATGCTGGCCACGCCCCGCGACGCCCGAGAGTAGGGGCGCCACTACACCCTTATCAACTTTATTATCTCCACTACCTATATGTAATACTATACCCAGGCCGTTTCCCGCTACGTGATTTTCTTGTAAGGATACACGTATTATATCACTGCCGGGGAATTCCGGACGTTTTAGCAGCGATTCCAAGCACCGGAAACTCCTCACACATCGCGGACTATTTCCGCGAGTCGACCGTAAATCGTTGCTATTAACTTTGCCACGTAAAATTTCGACAGTAAAAGCTTTCATAGTGCTGTATACATTGGATGACCAAGTTTTTTCTTTTTTAGAGAAAAAGATCATTTTAATTCTCCTTTCGAAACTTTTAAATTTTTAAATTTTTAAACTTTTTAAATTTCATTTAATCAGAAAAAAAATTGTTTTTATGTTATACAGATTTAATTTAAGTTAGCTTGATTTGAATCTAAAATGGCACTTAAATCAATGCAAATTAAATTAGGCCTGTAACATACGCTAGTCTATTTTTTTCTCTTAATTACATTAATATGATTAGGTTAATTACACAAAAAAAAGTTCTGGTTTTTGTTACAGTTCAGTTCGTTTTTAGACCTAATGCTAAATTTAAGCCCATCTTAGAGTCTTCAATCAAGACCGCAAAGTCTTGTTCAAGTCTAAAGATGGGCTTAAATGGTGAAAACTTTTTTTTATGTTAAATTGGGGCTCGGGGTCGAAACTTTTACGTAATATTTTTAATAAATAAACATTGTATTTATTATAGTTTTTTTCAATTTTAAATGATACTGTTTAAATTCGGCGCCCTAGGTGACAGTTTATGAGGGGGGGAGGGGTCTAAACTAGTTTTCTATGAACTTTAATCTTTTCGTTTCGAAAAGAAATTTCCGTTTATACGGAAATTTTAGAACGCGTCTGTACATCTCTGTTTTTTTTAATCTCTTTGTTAGTTATTATAATCACTAACCTATATATATAACATAATATATATATATCTACTAATCTCTCCTAATTTCTCACACTCAGTCTTATATGAATATTATAATAACTTTCGAAATAATTGACATCTTTTTAATTTCTTAGACTCATTTTTAAAAAGAAAACGAGATAAAGTTGGACATATTTGAGTACTTTTGCTATTAAGAAAAATATTTTGATATAATATAGGAAATAATGAATAATGAAGTTTATTCAGAAATATATTAACATTTACATTCATCTTTATTATTATTTTCCTAATCAAAATTGAAGCTTTATTTATGTACTACGCAGAGAAAAAATTCTAAAATTATTTCAATAAATCAAGCAGATTCAATAGAAATTTATAATTAAAATGAGCCCAAGAAATTAAGCAAATGTTCATGATTTCGAAATTAATTGAAATTTTTATAAAACATTGAGATATGATGGTTTTTTTTTGCAATATCTGCTTAAAAAATTGCCAAACAGGAATTTGATATCTTCTAACTTAGGTACTTAAAGGAGAAAAGGCAATCTTTGATGACATTAAATTTCAGAGAACTTAAACGATCACCGACTATCTTCTGTAAAAAGTCACTGTTTGCAGATAGGTACTTGTCACCAAAACATCCGTGATTCTTCGAAATTTGTCCAATTTTTCTAGCGATTGATACACTCGTGAAACTATACTTTAATTTTCACTTTATTAATTCATTCAAAAATATTGTTTAATAACTTTATAAATACTATTCAACGATATACATATAGAAGCAATATATTCTATATATATTTGAAACCTATAAATTCAATGTAATGCTGATTTAAAAAGTGGAATATACTTAGAAAACTTGATTCAATTTTAAAGAAACATAATGTTTAAAAAATGTCTTTCGGTTTGATCTCAATAAACATCCAAATTACAAAAACCCTAACAAAAATTTAAATGCTATAATATTAACACTATTTTATTCACTTTCAAATCCTTTTTTCCGAAAATAATATATATTTAAAAAAAAAAGAAAAGTATATAGAGTTAGCTGACTTATTAACTGATTACATATAAACTTAGAAAATATTTAAGTATACATAACAATAATTATAAATAATTTGCTCGACAGTCGAGCGGCTTGATCTACTCAGCGAGCTGCTCGTTTTACGAGCCATGGAATATACCAGGGGGATTTTGTCTCAAGTTTACCCACTTTCGAAACCGATGTCATCAGATACAGGATTCAATGAAAAACGCTTGTGCCGACTTGAAGAGCCGCCATGTTCAACAATCTGTGGTTTCGGAATCATTCGGGTGCAATTCGGGATGCTTTGAGATATGCGGGGAAATTCAAATGTAGCATGGAAAAGAACTTAAACAATGTTCAACCATTTTCAACAAAAATTAAACTTGTTATAACGGAAAATAATAATCAAAAATTTTCAATATTCA
>JAUESI010000034.1:3705901-3725354 GCA_032275145.1 Synergus laeviventris
TTCAATCTTTACCTTTCGATCCATGTCTATCCTTGTTGAATCATGTTAGTGCTTTTCCATCTCTATTGAAATGTATTAACAACTCTATCCTTTTCAATCACTATCTTTCTAACACTGTCTATCCTTAATCTAATTATCTGAATATTTTTCAATTCTTTTTACAATCTACCCATCAGGAATATAAGATCACCTATAATTTTGCGATTATCGTTTAAGTTTCCTTAAATTTAATTTCATCAAAGAGAACATTTTCTTCTTCAAGCAAGTTAAAAACTATCAAGGTTTTGCATAAAATGAACCCAGGACGAAGTCACTTTGTTATTTTTTTAAAGAATATATTGTAAAAAGATATCAAATCTCAAAGTGTCATAAAAAAAAATAACTTTTAAAATATTGAATATTTAAAAAATGTCTTGGGCTTATTTTAAATGTAAATTGTTATAAAATCTGACAAACCTATTAGGATATTGGTATCATTTTAAAATTATTATCCCGCATTATGTGAGAACTTATAGTTGACATAAAAAAGTCTGACATATTTAAATATTTTACCCGTAGAAAAAAATATATTTGTTAAATAAAGGAAATAGTTAGTCATGAAGACAGAGCAGACGAATCGCGAGAAAGAGAAACTAAATTTCGGACCCACTCGTACAAACGCATAATTTCAGGTACAACACCGAAAAAAATGAAATAAAAACCACCAAACACTGCAATTTTGAAATTTATATTTTTTCAAATGGCCGGACAAGATTCACGATTCATTGCGACTGAAAGCTGTAGCTCTGTAGCTGTTTCTCTTTTCTTCTTTAGCGTTCATAATAATCATAATCCATAATCCAGTTTATAAAATTTAGAAAACAAACTGCAACTTTCTGTCGCAAGGCAGGCAGAGCAGACGAAACGCGAGAAAGAGAAACTAAATTTCGGATTCTATTATATTTGAAATTTACCTTTAAAAATATGAGCTCAAAAAATTTCTAAAAATATTCACTATTTAAAAAATTATTCTTATTTTGATAAAACATTGTAATTTGGCATATTCTGTGTCCTGAGTACATTTTATGTTACAAGTTTATACTTAAAAGAAAAAAGGAATCCGTAATGCAATTACATGCCTTCACTTAATTGCAAATAACTACTTTTTTGAAGTGAGATATTGGAACCGAACTAAAATAGACAAGGATGGATTTAAATAGAAAAGAGCAAAGCTGAGAAAAAGAAGAAGATATTGAAAGAGATAGGTTTAGAACTAGGCTGGTATATAAATTAAGGTATTGGAAGGAAGAGACAAGTGGAGGTTAAAACAGATAGGAGCGAATTTTGATTGACAAGGAAATAGAAAGAGATAGATAAGATAAGAATAGGCGAGAGATGGGAAGGAGTAGAGATGTGGGGAATAAAAGAAATAAGCATGAACTATCTGATATGAGATAGATAAGTGCGGATTCAGAGAAATAAGCGCGTGTATGCGCGTGTATTGAGATAGAAATAAAAAGAGATATAAGCGGGTTGAGATTGACAAGGACATAGAAAGGGATAGGATTTCTATCTCTTCACTTCCAGTTATTATAAACCTCAGACTATCTACTTTTCACAACTAGATGACATTATAGTGATCATAGCATCAGCTCAGGGAATAATAGCTAAATATTTTTGGAAATATATTTATGGACACCCTGTATAATATCTAAAGAAACTAGACAGGAAAATGTGATAGAATGAAGAATATGTAGGAGAGTTACAAGACACTTGGAGAGTCGAGATTCGCGTTCCAAAGTTGTGAGGGCAGAGTGTATTGCTGGTAGAGCAGGGATGAGAATGGGTGGAACCAGTCAGAGAGCGAGCGGCGCGGCGCGGTGGCTGGTGTGTTTGACGTTGATACCATGATACGATGAAAGAGCTTCGAAGCTTATATCCGACCTATGGACCGACCGTATTGCTGCGCACGTTTGAGCAAAAGATTATACCGCGCCGATACATATTGTGCCGATCATATGTGGAGCATATAAAGTTAGAAGAGAGATCCTCCAATCTTACAAGCAAACTCAACTACTCAACTACCTGCGCCCATAGTCGATAAAGTCGCGTTTTCCTGTTAATACATAATTGGAAATTGAGGATAACAAATTCTCTGCTCTACTCACGGTCTTGGAACTCTATTAACTCAATGTTCAAAGTTCAAAGGAGTTTCATGGATTGCGATTGAGGTTGAAATAATCTAATTTTCTTTATAGTCTCATATACACTAATCTCTGTTAAAAGGAGTTAATTAAACTGAATAGAAAGTAGTTGGAATATGGGCGATTTTTCAACTCTTTTAATCCAAAACATTGCCGTTTTCGAACGCAAATATTTCAATTTATATTACCAATTTACATTTTTGCTCTCGTTATCACTCCTGTTAAATTCTGAGACCAAGAATGAACACGTTCTAATTCTGACGGGGGTGATAGATTTTAAGTTAAGTTAATTCTGCTTAACTCTCTAAGGCGATCGGGGAAAATTGAAGTCAATTTAATCCCAATTTAATTGAAATAAAATTATTAGCATTTCAATATTGATTCCATATTACAGAATTGTTCTCGATTAAAATGTGGACAATTTACATCAAATTCACAACGTTTTCAGTTCAAATCAATACCATTTTTGATCACTTTCGAAATCATTTTAATTAATTTCAATACACACGATCAGAATTGTACGAGTTCACCTGTTTTTTGATGACCATTTAAGTTGTCTTAAATATAATAAAATTGCATCAATTAAGATAACACTTTTTTCTTTTAAGTAACTTAAAAGCTATAAAAATTCTGCTTAAAATGTGTTCTGGACGAAGATTCACTTTCCCGGTAACAAGGTACGCGTGCGTATAATTGAAGTGAATTAAAATGATTTCGAAAGTGATTCAAAAAAACGGTATTGATTCGAATTGAAAGCATATTGTGAATTTGATTTAAATTGTCAACACTTTAATCGAGAATAATTCTGCAAGATTGAATTTATATTGAAATGCTGATAATTTTATTTCAATTAAATTGGGATAAAATTGACTTTAATTTTCCCTGATCGCCTTCGAGAATTAAGCTTTTGTCAAATTTCAACGTTTTGAGATCCCCTTGCTGAACCCGAGAAACATATTTTGAACGAATTTGTTCGTCTGTCTGTGCACAGTCTGCAGACACATGTGTCTGCAGATTTTTAGTTTTTGAGTATGATAAATTTCGGAAGAATTCAGCAATTACTGGATTCGCCTTTGGTATTTTTTGTATCCTAAAATGAAGGTCCAGTTCGTTAGCCAGCCATTTTGGATAAAAATTCAAAATGTTAGACCATTTTGAAAATTTTTGAATTATATAATATATATTATTATATAGTATATTATACAGTGTATTATATATTATATTATTATTTATCTATTATTATATATCTTTAGAAGGATAATCGATGATTTCATCATTATATTGATTAGTATTTAATAGCAGCAGAGAGAAGCAACATCAATTAATAAGCTAAATAAATGGTTAAAAATTTCTTTGTATCGAGCGTTTCGAGCGATGTGATTAGAAATTAATTATATGTAGAAATTAAAATGACTTCTTTGAAAGAATATGGATTGTATTCACGTGAGTGTGTGAATATCGTGTCGACGACAAAACATGTAATCAATGATCATCGAAAAACAGAGGAAAGCACATTTCTGACCTATATGGTATAAAAGAGAGAATAATAAATTGTTATTGAGGAATGTGGGTCATTGTGTGACAATTTTTAAGTTTTGATGTCCTTAAATTTTATTTACTGTAAATCTAATTTAAAGAATAAGTTAAAACAGCTTTCAATAAGAATCATTCACACATAAAAAACGAAGGATAAAGTTTACATCGATTTCAGGTGAAAGATTCACTACAACAAAAATTCACCTTATGGAATAAACTTTACACAAAAAACGAGGAAAAACAGGAAAGCATAATGAATGAAATCGGTGTGATTTTAAAAAACATTATATGATAGTTAATTCAATTTCATTAATAAAATAATTCTATATTTACTACGGACGAATGAAAAAATATTTTTCGTTACTGAAAATGAGGCACTTTACACCAGTAGAGAAGTCGCCATATTCATTAATCTTAACCATGGTACACAAGTTGTGAGATAGGAATTTCGGTCTTTTGAAAGATTCGAGATCTCCATATCGTTATTATAGTTTAATAAAATGTTACCATTTCGTTCAAAATGGCTTTTCCCTATTTCTGTATATATATATATATATATATCTGTATATATAAAATTGTTTGAAATATATATCAAAATCATTGGTGATCATTAAAATCTCTTGTTATATCTTTAAAGTCTTTTTTTAAAAATCCTTTTATAATTTTTGAAATCTTAGAAAATCTCTTGAAATCCCCTGAAAATCCTGAAAATCTCTTAACATTTTTTTGAATTCTTGAATAGTGCATTGTGTAACGAGTGGGGCATAGTGGGGGTAAATCCGCTGTGATATATGGAAAATTCCGCTGTGAAGTGTGGCACATATTCCTCGTATGATGAAAAATCATATGCAATCATATGTGCAATTGTGCATCTCGAGTGTTATAGTTGCAAATTGCACCACATGGGCGCTAGTGATACACGAGCTAGTAACCCGCGTGCGCAATATGCAACTATAATACCCCACTCGTTACATTATTGGTACTTTGTAGCCTGAAAAGGAAAATAGCAGTCGTTTATTCATAATTCTTATCGTAGGGCTACTATATATATGTACTAATATATTGTATGTAATTTGAAATTTTTATTAGTATCCTGTACCTACTTTTTTTTCTTTGAAGTAATAATAATAATTACCTTTATTTGTAACATATACTATACTATTAATCTAATTAAAATAATTAAAGCTTAGTTATTGTTTATTATTATTTGACCCCATTATCGCCTTTGCATCTCTAAAATAGTTCTTTTTCATTATCTGAAATTCAAGTTGCATAAAATTTCAGAGGATACAAATAACATAAAAACTTTTAACAAAATGTAAGTAAGAATAAAATTGGTACGTCAAAGCCAGAGCTTATTTTTTGCAGGTGATTGGATTGGTTTTACAAGATTTGTGGTAAAATGGCAAATTGGACTAAAGCGCGATTTAATTTCATCGTGGTAAAACAGCAAAGGAAAAAGGATTGAACGGGTGGAGGTCCAGATAGAAGGCAAATCCAGCAGCTATGTACGTTTCACGATTGGCTGTTGGCAACGATCCGCAGATTCTCGTTTGTTCCTTCGTTTTTCATTCAACTACCGAGTGGGCGGTTCGTTTATTTAAACTGCAGGTGCCGGTGGAAAAATGCAGCCTCTTTCCGTCCCCGTAACATACACCAGCCTGCGGCTGACGAGCGCCCGAGCACAACAAACACCAACAGGAAAATGTTGAGCTCGGGGTTTCGGCGAACTCCAGCTTGGAAATCAAATCAAACCCATTGTCAATCAATCCATTAATTTGTTTTCTATTTAGCTTGCCGTTTCGACGCGCAGTTACATCGCTCACAGTTTTTTCCTAGTATGATTTATACTACTACCAAACAATTCACCATCATCCTCTCTCTACTGTTTCACAACAATTTACACATTTTTAAATGCTTTTTTTTATAAGAGAGTAATTTACTTTTGCCAATTTATCAATTTTTTAATTGAAGAATCATACATGGAACAAATAATAGACAATATACTATTAGCCGCCTCTACGCAACTTGTAAACCAAATTAACCCCTTCGTTGGCATTGACGTAATATAGTACGCACGCGTACGTACCTTGTATTGTTTATTCCTTTTATCGTCATCGATATAGATGACGATAATAGATTATTTTATCTTTTAAAAAAGTGATGATGTTACCGCATATACATATCTCGATAGTATGGAACCCATTGTTGTCGAAAACCTGATTCATTGTTGTTATTTCTTGGAAATTGCGCGAAATTTGTGAATGTATCGAATTTGTGAACTATCTTCAGATCAGATTATTTTCGATGTTAAAACAATTTCTTCTGTCAAAAAGCTTAAGACAAGATTGAGAATACGGATTTTATGAAATGTATGAAAATTTTAGAAATATTAAAGGGTTCCATTATACATATGATATGGTATATTACAACTAAATGAAATTTATTGTGATTTTATTGGATGTTCAGAAATTTTTAAGTATTTCACGGGATTTCATAAGATTTTAAATAATTTAAAACAATTTAAAAGAATTTAACAATATTTTGTGCCATTTTTAGTAATTTTGGGAACTTTTAAGAGACTTTTAAGGAACTTTACCAATTTCAAAAAATCGATTTTTTTTATTACATTTTTCGAAAGTATACATATTCAAAAGTATCATACTAAAATTTTATTAAGACCGGAGGAGTCTGATGACTGTATATTTCTAGGAAATTCAGCTTATATTAGTAGGTACTTGTGCGCGGTCATCCATTGACGCGCCTGTTGAAAAAATCTCGGAAACTAATAAACCGATCATTATGAAATTTTTATCACATATTCTTTATAACTAAATCTATAGCGCATATTAAGGATTTGTATAGATTTTGATTTTAACTGTTTTTTTCGAAAAATGTCCGCCATTTTGTTATTTTTGCAAAAACAAAAAATCGTATAATATGTGCTATAGCCATTAACATACTGAATCTCAAATAGTTTGATTTTTTGTTTCAAAAAACCGATCTCTGAGATTTTATCAACAGTACACACCTATCTACTTTCATCAACATTTTCATCTATAAAAAGTGTCTAAAATAAATTAATAAAAATTTATTTATGTATTTCGAGAGTGTATTTACTTAGCCTCACAATTTTTATATCAATATCTATAATGTAAAAGTATTTTTAAAAATGCATGAAAATCGATTTTTGGACATTGGTAAATTGGGTAGACCCTTTCAGGCATTTCAATGGATTTTAAGAAATTGTATTGCATTTTACAAAATTTATTTGTTTTCTCGGAAATTTTAAGAGATTTTATAGGATTTTAAATAAATATTGTTATTTGAATAATGTGAAGGATTTTCACAGGATTTTACGAAATTTGTTGGTATTTTTAGAAATATAAAGGTATATCATGAGACTTCATAGGGTTATAAATAATTTTAATGAATTTGACACAATATTTTGTAGGATATAATGTAATTTATTGGGATTTTGCGGTATATTATGGGATATTAAATAATTTTAAGGAAATCAAAAGATTTTATGATTTTGTAGGACATTAAAAGAATTTTAAAAAATTTCATTCAACTTTATTCAAATTCCTGAAATTAGGCAAGTAGTTAAAAGTTTGTATATTTCAAAAATAAAAAATTTGTAATTATACTTTTGAAATTTTTTAGAGTCCTTATTTGAATCTTTTTAGCAAACACGTGTGCAAAAGGAGAAATTAATCGCGTGCAAAGCCCGCGGATTATAGTTGCTGATTCGATTAAAAAAAAATAAAATAAAATAAAATAAAATCGTGTCCATGGAAAAATTCATGTAGTTTTAATCAAATCGATACAAATAGTAATGATGGGATGGATGTTTACATTTAGTTGACAATCTGTGGCATTAATTTGGTGGTCGAAGCGCCCTCGAAAGGTCTTAAACGGCTCGAATTTGTCATGGGAAGCCAGGGAAGGTCAATGGTAGTCGCTATCTGTCTTCGCGTATGTCGGTCGCCAATCAGAAACACTCGTCCAAAGTGTCACGAGCACACCCAACCATAAGGGTTTCTATGGATCAGTCGCGTGCCTCCGAGTGCTATGCTTATGGAGTATAGATGTTCCTAAATACGATCACATGCGTTCACCCTCGCCCATTACATACGTGAGTCATGTAAGTAGAGCTCTGATTGTATATTATCACAGTGATCTACTGTGATAATATAATAAAAGCTCAATATCTTTTTGAAAATCATTCAAATCACTTCCAGAAGTCGCTCTCTCAGATACAATCAGAATAGAAAACAGATAAATTGTACTATTTGGGTGACAAAGAAATGTTTCAACTTATTTTTTTACCTATATTTTGTTCATTAGCAAGCTATGCAGATTTTAATGCTGAGATATTCATTCATTATAAATTTAATGCGGCGCGCAGTTATAATCGAAAGTTACAACCTGATGGTATTATTCAGCTTTTATTACAGCATCGGGGGGTAGTAAAATGTTTCCGCAACATTAGACATCTTGTTTCTCAACCGTTTTCGCGCCTATCTGCATTCGGGAGGTTATGCAAATCCAACTGCATCAGAGTCTCTTGATTTTAGCATCTTCATGCTTATCTAGGATACTTCGCGGAGTATCGTACAAACTTTATTATTATATTAACATTACAGCTATGAAAATATGAATGAAATTCATCAAAATAAGTTTGTACAAATTGTTCAACTTTTGATTCTTAGTGGAAAAACCTGTTTCACGGTACTTCCCTCGGATACTTTAGAAACACCTTTTTAATTATCAAATTATGCGAAAGCTCGTTCATCCCGAAAAGAGGCAAGAGTGTTTATTGTGGACGAGAGCAGCAGGCCTTAATTGTTCAATCGTGCGAATTAGGTACAGATTCTTCTAATACAATAGCTTCTTTTCTCCTACTTCGGATAATTAATGTTGAAGGGAGATATAATTGCCCGATAATGGAAATAGGGCATCTGTCCTGCGATTTGAAATTGTAACTGGTACCAATTATTGTTGAAAGGGTTAAAGAGGAATTCTAAAATTCACATGCGCTAATGATCCACCACCTTGAGAAAAACAAGATTTTGTTTCTGCTTTTGGTTTATTGTGACCCTGTTGTGCAAAGTAACGAGGAAAGTAGAATGACGAAGATAAGGTGACCACCTTTGGGGGTGGTGCAGGAATACACATTGAGTCTGTGTACACATGTGGATCATCGTTGGAAGGCAAAGCTATAATGCTCTGAGCTGTGCAGTGCGCAAGTTGGTTGGTTGCTTTTGAGTCAGGGTATCGAGGTGTCAATAGCAGCTGCTATGTTACATACAAGACCCCTGCCTATTGCACCCCCCTTGTTGTATTCACTTCACTTCTTCACCCTTATCTAGTGGCTCGGGCCTAGAAAAGAGTCGGCATATTCATAGTAACGTATTGACTTCGAGGCAGTTTCCGTTTTGCTTTTGTAACTTGCCCTCATATCTCAAAACATATATTATAAGGTAAATACCTTGTCATTATTATACTTTGACTATACTTATCAGAATAGTGAGAGAATATTTTTCTTACATTTAGTCTATTGAATGGTATTGATCTGTAGCAAAATGTGGTAAATAAGTGAATTTGATATTTATTCAAGAGATCGGATGGTTTTTTGAAGGGGCACTAATTTAGCTCGGTAATTGTAAGTATCTCGATAGCGTAGAGGGGAGGCGATAAAATGCTTAGCGTTTCGCGCTCGGATGCAAGGTAGGTGGAGCACCCTGCTGTTTTTAAGCGTCGGTGACTAATTGGTGATGTCGTGGCCAGGCGTTGAGACACACCCCTCATACTCTCCTTTCGCCCTCTCCGGGATCGTATTCTCTCCTCTCTTTCACCCACACGATGCTCCTGCCATCCACCCTCGCTATTCCGTTCAAAAGCACTGCCTTTAGACCGCTCGTTATTATATTGCTGTACAGGATGATCCACGTAATGGGCGACCACCCTGGACAACAAAGATATCGTTTTACCTGCTTTCATCACATCTTCAATATAAGTGACTTCTGAAAATTTCAATTAAAAGAAATCACTTCAACTTAAGTGGGATCATCATCATGCAAATGCAAATCATACAAATGATGATGCAAATACACTATATAATTTGGACTATGGTACATATCCTAAATTCCTAACTCTGAAAGTTCAATCCTTGAAAATACATTATTTAGCCCTCACGATTGCGATTTTTATTATAACATAAATGACCATTGTAAATTAGGAATTGATTAATTGATCCCTCATAATCAAAGCCTATAAATGTTCACTAGGTCGTTACTCAGGTAACAGTCTATTGAATAATGTCCACTGTATGTTCGATGTTCATTCAATGGTGTGTCAACGTACATTGATAGGTCACCTAATAATGGTCGCATAGGTTTTCCAACAATGCACCATATTCACAATTAACCCCACTTTTGCTCTCGAAAAAAATGTGAAACATAAAAAACTACGATTTGACGCATGCCATCGATCCCTCGGTTTTTCCACATTTTTAGAAACGACCCCATTATACCGCCCACTTTACTGTTTTTTGCTGCAAGTGACTTTTTCCTCGCAACTTTTCAATAGAATATCACACGGCTGTTAAATTTTGCGTCCTATTGTCCAGAATAGTCTCGAGTCATCAGTCATTTCTTTACTTCGCCGACAATAATCTCGTATAATAGAATCGCATGACACCCGAATGGGCTTGGCCCTCGTTGGCTGACATGAAATCGAGAATTTTATTATGACGCATTACCCATCATTACAGATGTCACACGCTGGACCCTTATTCGAAATCAGGACACCGAACATGTAATCCTATATTTTTCTTAATTATGTGCGATTACATCCATTTGTGCTTAAATAGCTTTATATTAGGATATGTATTTATAAAAAGATATATTATATATACACAATATCTTTTATGTATTAAATATCTATATACATATGTGTGTGCTTAGACATGTGGAATGGTTTAAGGCTTCTCGTTCGATCATGGCAGTGAAGCAGCACTTGGCCCGGTCATATACCCGAATCGGCGGTGCCAATGTACTAGATGGATAGGATGGACTACCGAGCTTCCTGTACTCTATCTCGTACTTTCGAGTAATCTGTCTGACATATGTAACAAGTCATGACAAGTTCATATTTCTAGTGTGGTCCTGATCTGGAAAACTGGCAAGGACCCCACAAGACGCGTCATGCTGTTCCTGGTAAACGTCTCACGTCAGAAAAACTGGTCAGTATCACATCAAGAATAAAAAAACATTCTGGATTAATTATTTTAAATATGTTTTATTTCAAATCGGACGTATTCGAGTATGAATGCAAACTAGTCTTTGACACTTTGTCAGTTTTTTTTGTAGATTGCTCTAATCTGCTATGCATTCCTAGGATAGATTCTGAGGCCGCAAAAATACACGATTTAAAGTGTCGTTTGGAAGGGGGTTTCTCAATATGAGGCAGGTCGCTGACTGACTTTTTTTTCGAAAAAACTAATTCATTTAGCTAAAATAGAATGTTTAAATATGCGGCTGAGAGAAGGATATCGGAAATATTTTGATGTTCAAGAAAAATGAGTGCGCAATACTTACATTTTATCAAGTCCCTTCTTAATCCATAAAGAAGGTACAGCACTGCACTCGCGGGGTATTTCACTGATAAAGAGAAATTTTGGTAAGAATTACGTGAATTACAGTGCTGTGCCTTCTTCATCAAATATTGTTGGTACCCTTCTCTCACTCGTATATTTGAACATTACATTTTAGCTAAACTAATTAGTTTTTTGGGAAAAAAGTCAGTCAGCGAACTGACTCATATTGAATCTGCCCTACGAATGCATAGCAGACTAGCGGATTAGAGTAATCTAAAGAAATTTTTAATTTTTTGAAAACTTTAAAAAGCTGTTTAAAGATCAACAAAATATATACGTACATGTATGTCAGAAATCTATTAGTTAATTTTTCAATGTATATAAATGTAGTCATCTTTTGTATTTTCATATAAAATTAAGTGTGGTAACTGTTGGAAAATCCCTATTTTTGCCTCATGTATGGTTTTGATATGGAAAACTCTTCAATACTCCACTTTATTATCAGCAATACGAGGTCTGGCTATTAAATAACGAGACTGCTTAAGAAAAAGAGTTTTATTTTTAAAATATTCTACAATCGAATGCTCCCCTTCAATGTACTCCCCCTCCACTCGCCACACACCATTCCATTAGTTTTTTCCATTGGTGAAAGCAATGCTGGAAGTCTTCTTTTGTATGTGCATTTAGAAGCTCCACCGATTTTCGCTTCACCTCTTCCATCGACGCGAACAGGGTTCCTTTTAAGGCAGACTTGATCTTCAGAAACAGGAAAAATTTACAGGGTGCTAAATCAGGCGAGTACGGCCGCGGCGCGTGTTCAAGCATTGGAGTCCCTCTAGCGGCTAAATAACGCTTCACAGACAGCGCGTTATGGGCAGGTGGCAGGTGGGTTGCCTGGTGCAAGCACTGGAGAGTCTCAGACTTTCTTCATATTCAATTCGTCATATAAAATTTTGTTTAAAGTTTCTTTATCGGCGTTTACAGTCTCAGCAATCATTCGAATGCTCATATGACAATCTCGGTGCACAATTTCATTGATTTTGGTCTCTGTTTGCAGAGTTGAAACAGAGACAGGTCGCCCTAGACATGAGTCATCTTCGGTGTTCTCTCGGCCTTCAGAAAACCGTTTATACAATGCAATAACACGTGCATGAGACAGAGAATTTTTACCATAGGTCTCCTTCAACAACTTATAGCACTCAGTCGGAGTTTTTTTTTTAATTTAATGAGAAATTTCACATTGATCAGTTGCTCGTGTTTTTTGTCACATATTGTTATTGGCACGAGAAAAAAACACATTCGTTTCTAACGTCCATAACAAAAATATTACTACAGCGTCAAAAACGTGTTTTCGTACTGGAATAGTAGACAGTAGACACTGCCAGCTCTCCAACGCTGCATTCGTTTTCCTCCTTTCTTCTCTAGGACGCGTTTTGCGCGCGCATTCTCGTTATTTAATAGCCACACCTCGTAAGTGCGAATAGCCGGTACTGAAAACACATCCCAATACTCGACCAGTCTTGGTAGCCAAGAGTCGGCCAATTTTACTGGACCAATATAAGCGATCAAATGGGCCCAGCGCTTTCGCCGAAGCTTGGCCCAGCAATGGCCCGATGAAAAACAAGTTAAAAATAAACAATTAAATAATGTTGTTTAGAGTTGTATCTTATATGGAATGTTTTTCCTTGACCTCTAGTTGCATAGCTTAGCAGAATGGCTAAGACGTTCGACTGTTATGCGTTAGATTTAGGTATATTAAGTAGGTTCGAAATCTCACAGCGTTAGAAATTTTATTTGTAAGATAATGATTAAATGTTGAATATTTGTATTATTTATCCTAAGCAAACTAACTAATATCTTCATGAAAAACACTCGCTATCTAATAATATTTATTTATTAATAACTTTTTTGACTGGCTGAGAGTGATGGGCAAGTGAAGGCGGCCAAGTACAGTTTCGGAAATATTTTTCTCAGTAATAATGGGCCAAAGTTGGGTTGTTTGTGATTTCACTCGTGTCACAAAAGTCCCGGGACGGCCGAATATTTTCTCATATTTTTCAGGCAGATTAAGATAATTCTTTTTGTAACTTTCAACGAGGAATTCAATATAAGTGACCTTTATCTTGATTTTAACGATGGATAAATTTTATCGTCTAGTGTATAAAAATGCTGCAATATTTAATATAGATTTATGGATCTATTTAGCAATCAGATGTCTAGAAAATAAGCAAAGAATCGGAAATCCTCTTAGGTTGAGGTTTCCCACTTTGACAACTAAAATCTAAAACTTATGCTTCAAGATTTTAGAGAGACCAACAAACTTGTTACGCCGTAACAACTATACTAATTTGTATTTTCCACAATAATGTCATTTACTTGAAATTCCTCATATAATGAAATAGAAAAGGAAGAGCACAGATGAGAAAAGGTATGAAATAAAATATGAGTGGTCGGGAACCTGGGGTTTTTAAATCTATTTGATGCGCGTTAAATATAATCCGCATAACATTCCAACCGCACTTTTGCCAGAGGCGACGGGCTACACTAAAAGGCACACTCCAATGTTTGATCAAGCTGTTCAAATATAAGCGGACATCGTGTATCTATATAACAGACAGCACTAACAAGCGCACAATTCGAAACCGCTTACAAAACTTTCTTGTTGGCAAACATTTTAACAGGATTAGAGTACACTTATAGGGGCTAATCTGTCCAAATAGTTCTATGGGAAATAAACCACAGGATTTAAAGTAGCTGTCATAAAATTGTCAGATCCGCACGATTTATGAATGGAACGCTCCTCCGGGAAACTGGAATCTTTACAAATAGACCACTCGGCATATTTATTCTTTTTTCAGGTGCTGAAAAGCGAGCTGAGAGAGGAACAATAGTCTCCAACAATCGAGAGTCTTTTCAAACTGAATCGTCTACCACAATTGGAAGCGAGGATCTTTTAATTGAAATAACAATAATAATACCAACATTTTAATTGAAATAGTATACAAAAAAGTCTTATATTAATTATTATTCATATATATATATATATATATATATATATATATAATTAAAAATAAACCCGATTTATATCGCGTTTATTTTGAAGTATACTCTCTCAATCTGAATTAGTAAGAATAATTTACTAATCTATTTCGTAGTTTTACTTACTAAATGATTTGTTCGTCAAACATCAGTAATGATAAATTTTTGTATAAATAAAAATGTTATTGTTGTCATATTATTTAGCTATTATAGTTTATTCAACAGATTTTAGATGATTTCCAAAAATTTCGAAGTATTATAAAGAATTTTCAGTTATATTATATGCGATTTTAATGAATTTTGTCGACTCTTGAACAAAAATGTAATGGAATTTAAAGATATTTTTACGAATTATAATGAATAAAAAAATTTTTCGTGAAATTTTAAGGGGCTTTCTATTATTAAGAAGTATTGAGGACTTTTAAGGTAATAAAAAAAATTTACGGGAAATTTTAAGAAATTTCATGAGATTTTTAGGAATTTAAAGGATTTTGAGACATTTTAACGAACTTTAGATGATTTGAAAGTTCCGCACGTCGAACTTATGATTTTAAACAAATTTAACGATTTTTTACTAATTTATAGTAAACAACTTCATACCTTTCTGAATTGGTAAAAAATGACTATTAATTAGTAAAATTTAACTAATTCAGATTGAGAGAGTACCTAATACCTATTTTATTTGAATATAGCGAGCGATTTAATCCAGAGATGAAATGAAGGTATAACATGATTTTACTTCAAGTTTTTAAATTATCGGATGTTATTAAGGATTTTTTAATTTATTGTGAGATTTTAGTATTATTATGCAATTTGTGTGCAAGGGTTGAGGAAAAGTCAATGTTCGAGGCGAGCATCCCTTAATTGTGAACGTGTATTCAACTTTCTATAGACCATGCACGCTAGCTACTGATGTGCATTCATTACACATTCACAATATTATCTTTACATCCCACCACCCATTTGTTTATCCAGGGCTACAATGATCGACAGAGAGAGAATATGCGCTTTTTGCTATGTTTACATAGCATTTTATTCTTTATCGTACTGACATATCTGACAAGCTACAAACAGTTTGACAGCATCAAACAATTTCAAAAGTTTGCAATACATATTCTTGAATGATCGCACGTGCATAAATCTTGATGTGGGTCTAGCAGGGTCCTGGTTAGTTTCCCTTACTTCTAGTATGTGGTTTTGGTTATGGCTGGAGCCTGCCATGAGCTCACCAGTCTAACATAATTTACACATATTTCTTCTTGGCGTTATTATTTCTTAGCTTTCTTCTTGGTGAAAAACCACTGATTTACAGAGAGCAAATGAATTATTTCATGGGTAAAAATTTCACGCAACCACTCTTAAATTATAAGCGAAGACTTTGGTTAAATTTGAGTTTAATTTTCCATCTTGTGTGAATTTTCTTGAAACTTCCAAAGATTGTTCAGATGATATACGTATAATGGAATATGGATAGTTGTGTAATAGATAAGAGAATTATGCATGCAGGTGTTGGTTTATGAATGAGTGTGGATGTTGTGTGTATCATCTTAATGAATGACGACTGATTACGAGGCTGATGTATACAAGCTCGGAAGACCGAGAGAGCTTTGCCGATCGATCGGATCGTAGAAAGCGAAAGTCTTACTCGAAATTACTTATTTTTAAATAAATCACGTTCATCTCTAAATTGTTTGATCGATATCCACACCCGGTAAACTATCCAAGCCCAACATCCTTGACATTACAGTTGGTACAGTAGCATAAGAACCACACGCGTCACCATGATGAATATAATGGTCCTTGATGGAATATTATGCCACTAGCAACTCTTACAGCACGCCTGCTGCACTCGTAGAAACCATTAATCACCAACATAAGCAAGCGACTAATTGTTGGGTTTGAGAGAGACAGGCATAAAGTCATGTCCCTTTACAGTATATAAGGCTTGCACCCTTGTACACAGGGGCGTATTAATTTTTGAAAACCAGGCTACACATTCAAGAAATAATGATTCTTTCTTGAATGTGTCATCGATTTTAAACACTCGCTAAAATCAATATCAATTTATTCACTTCAGCATATAAAATAACTGTGAACAGTTATTTTATGGTATATACAAGGTGTGTCCATAAATATATTTCCAAAACTATCTAGCTTGACGGAAGGACACAAAAAATGTTTACTTTATGTAAGACGAAGCTATTCCTTCTAGGACTGCAGCTGACGTCTTTGTTCCTCTGTAGGAAGTTTATGGCACTCGTGTTATCGGGAAAGATTACCCAAAATTGGCAAATCGAGACATGAAGTGGCGCCCCTCCTTGTTTATCCGATTTAAATCACATTGATCAATATTTTTTGGGGATGCATTCAAGATAGATGTTACACAGGTAATCCATGAAACATGAAATAGTTGAAAAAAGCTACCATTATTATAGGAATACTGTAAACTGCATGATAGGACAAAGTCCAACTTCAACGAGATTTTCATAGTTTCAAAAAACGACTTGGTCTGTGCTCCATGAGTATTTGGTAAAGGTGGACACTTTGAAAATATCATATATACATTTAACCTTAAGCACTGTATAACATTGACAAAAAAAACCGCATTAAAATATCTTGTTTAATTTAAAAGAACCAAATGTACATATTTGTCAGCTTTATAATATTGTTCACTTTAATATATATTGCTCCAGAGTTATTTATTATTTTCATCCGGAATGTTTACAACGAAAATAAACGTTACGCTGAAACTTTCTGCGTCTCCATGAAACGAACATAATTTTAAGGGTAGTAGAAAAAGGATACGGTCCTGAATACGTAAAAGATGAGCTCAATCGCCCTCGTGTAATCCGGAATCACGGTGATCGTTTTGCAGGAGGTGACTAGTCACTTTTAAAGATCGTTTGTTATGTTTTGTGACTGCTGACGACACGTTACAGATATATTATTCCGTCACATGAGAGCGTCTCGTTTCCGACTACCAATCAATATCGATATGCATAGTAAACAATTTTTTTATTGAGTTTTTTATACTCCAAGTCGAATATTTTCAAATAATTTATATGAACTTTCGGTCTCAAAATATCTTTTTGAAAGTACAGTCGTTATTTTTGTAAGAAACCTGGTGATAATATTTTTATTTCATTTGACACTAAACAAATTCGTAAATTAAGAAATCAGTCATTTCATAACGATTGAAATTGAAAGCTGGTGATTCGCATAAAATTGGTCAGTGATTTTTGGTGTGAAGGGAACAATTGAGCAACGGTCGTGACAAAATCATGCGTGTTGCAATGGAAGAGGTGACAAAAAGGTATTTTTCGAATGCGACTCGAAAAATCGGAGGTACCTCGATAATCCATCATCACACGCTTAGTTCGAATCTACTACTCTCAAAAAGACGATCTGTCATCCCAAGTTCGCATCGGTGCGGTGCGTCGTTTCATCAGTCAGCAAAAATCTTGCAACTGCAACTCGACTGCTTCTAGTTTACTATACCTAATTGAACAAAAATCTTCACAATCGTCTGAGGGGAAAGGCAAAGAGACTTTGAATCGAAAAGATCGAAAGGAATGAGTTTTTAATGAGTCCAGATGAAAAAGCACCTTTCAAGAAGATGTATCTACTACATTCACGAAAACTCTGGAAAAATTAATCAAAGTAAACATAATTGGATTTTTTACCATACATAGATTTACAAATTTTGTTTCCCCCTTCACTGTCAGATAGTTGAATTTAAAAAAAAAACTTCTAGTAACTAAAAAATGTTTAAAAGTATTTTGTCGAATTAGAATTATTTTTTGTTCCTGCTTTTTCAAAAAGAATGTATTAGGCCAATTCAGTAGATGCTAATGACACGAATTCGTTCCTCTCCGAAATGTCTCACCTAGTTTATCGGCAGTCGTAAAAATGAGAAGGTACAATTCATTTTGCACACCTGGCGATGATTAAGAATAAGTTACTTCGATAAACTTTTGAATTTTTGTATATTTTTGAAAGTTTTACAATCTAAAATTCAATTATTGCCCATAGTATCGAAATTTTTAATTACAATCAATTGAAAAGCAAGGAAGAATACAAATTTCAATAGATATAATAATGGAAAAATCAATTCATCAATTTAAATTTACTGAATTTGCAGCCCTAAATTTAAATGCCGCTTCGAATATGCTTGCATTGACCTAAAATAATACTCGAATGAATTAATGTCTCCCCTCATAATAATCAGAAAAGTCAAAATAAGAGTGAATATACCACCCTTCGAACGTTATGCTAAATACTGGTTTGACAGACTTACTCCCTTGACCCCTCTCTTCGCGCTTAATATTATTAAATTATAGGACAATGGTGTCGCGCGGCACGCGGCATTTAAGCGAGTTTAATAACATTTCACGGAGATTTTTTAATAATATGATAATGAAAGAAAGCGCTTAGGGATTATCAATCGGTCATGCGGCTTCTCATTCACCCTCCGCGCTCTCCATCTGTCAACCTTTAAGACCTCTCCTCACCCCCACCGATGAAATTGATACCCTTTCTCTTTTTTATTTTTCCCCTGAAATCGCGATTTTCATCTCGCAGAATGGTGGAGTTTCTGTTTCACTTTCATTTTAATAATCGAGGGAATAAGTTTGAATTCGTTTGTTCAGGATAAATCTCGTCGGACTGCTGTCACCTCGGAGCTTTCATATTTAGTGTTCCGGGGTGGAAGAAAAGACGATTTGGTACTTCATGCAAATCTCGCTCGATTAACGGAGGTTAAAGTAATTAGAGAGAATTCTTTCAAGATTCATTTGCAACGAATGGGAACGTTTTCCTGTTGTAAGTAAAGATATAGAAATCCTATCTCTTACTATCTTCTTCTATCTCTAAAATAGAAAGAGATAAGGATTGTTTATACCTTTCTATCTCTCGCCTATCTCCGTCCATCTCTTTCCACCTTCGGTCCTTCGTATCAATTCACATCCATCTCTTTAAATCTCCTATTTACTTCCCTTTCTATCACTTGTATATCCCAATCTATCTCTTTTAATTTTCACTTCTGTATCTTTGTCTATTTCTTGTTCATCCTCGCCCCCCCTCCCCCCCTCTC
>JAUESI010000034.1:3725454-3740203 GCA_032275145.1 Synergus laeviventris
TCTCTCTCTCTCTCTCTCTCTCTCTCTCTCTCTCTCTCTCTCTCTCTCTCTCTCTCTCTCTCTCTCTCTCTCTCTGTATATGTATGTAAATATATATATATATTCTTCTTATATACCTTCATATCTCTCTCCTATTCTCGTCAATACCTTTCTACCTCCATGTCAGTAAAAATTCATTTCTATTTCTTTCAATCCCTACTTTTATATTCCTTTCAATCTCTGGACCATCCTCATTCATCTCTTTGTAGTCCATAGTCAATCGAAATTTAACTCTTTTCTGTTCAAATACATCTGTGAAATAGAGAAGAGCTGATTAAAAGGCAAAGGAGTGAAACCATATTTCTACGTAGACTTCATATTGCAAATATGAAATAGATGGCAGTAGGAGACGAGGAATAGGATACGATGGAGGAAACACGGAATTGAGATAAAAATAGGTTAGTGATTTATACTGACAAAGAAATTGACAGAGATAGAGATGCATAGATGAGAGAAAGAAGGATAAATAATAATAATAATAATAAGACTGGGATAGAAATAAGGAGATTAAAAAAGATAGGTTAGTTATTGTAATCACTGACCTATAGATAGATTTAAAAAGGCAGACGTGGATAGACGATAGATAAATGAGAAAATTGAAAATATGGGTTATCGATTTTGTTTAGGCACAATTAATTTGCAAGCAATTAAATATATGTTTAATATTCTAATTTGGCTAGGTTTACTTATAGTGGACTGTATTTCTTTAATAAAAGAGTTGGCTCTTATAGCCTTAAAGGTTCAGTTCAAATAAAGCACTAATACTTGTAAAGGAATGTTAAATTTATTTTACTTTATCAACTTAACTTTATAATAATTAACTATTATTAAATAATCGTGAAAACACGGGCCTCATAGCCAATACTAGTGAACCGGCGTATAACAATAACGCGTCTAACTGAGACAGACTCTCTTGAAGGATAAAGGTACTTACGTAGCAAGACTAAATATCTTGAAAACGAGTGGTGGTGCTATTTCAATTATAATCAGCTGAGTGATTAAATCATTTCAGTGTGCATGTACAGAATAAACAGTTCAGATTTTGACTTTATGCTAGTCGCATAAAGTATAATGGAATAAACAAGAGATATGCTGGGATAGAGCTCTTTTGGATGAATGATATTGGTTTTCACCGTATAACTCCTACTGTCCTTCGCTGGCTCAGTCGATTAAATAAAGAAGAGATAGCCTTAAGGATGAAAAGAGATCAAAATTTCTAGCGAGGGATATCGATTTAGGGATAGAAAGAAATAAACATTTTTTAAAGAGAAATAGACTAAGAGATAGAAAATGATATGATATTACCAGACACAGTTTTAGTCTGAGGAATAGGAAGAGATTAATATCACCGGACACGGGGATACAATGCTGGATAGATAGAGATAACGTTTTAGGGATACAAATTGGCTATTTAAAAGAGATATAAAAGTTTATATATGTATTCCAAAATTTCTATCTCTTATTTGTATCTCTTTACTTTCAGCAAGAATATAAACGAATTAGTGCAATGAGGAAATTCACTAATAGTAATAGAAATTCTAAGGGTTAATCACTAGTAATTTTCATATATATGGTACACCCGAATTTAAGAATTTAAGTACTCGTAGTTTAAATAATTTTTTTAAATTCGTACAAAAGCAGAAGAATGTAAGGAAATGCAAAATAATTCTAGAAAATTCAGGAAGCGGATAAAGAATTGAACCGAATTTAAAAGAATTCAAAAGTATTCAGTATAGCTATAGTTAACCAGCTCTCAGTGTTATCAAAACATGTCGAAGATAGAAATTATCTCAACTTTGAATCCTCTGCCCTCTCTAAAAAAGTGGTGTAACGAAGTGTATCGTAAATATCGCATACATTGTTGTTGAATGACATAAAAGACTTGAAATGACTTGAAAGAAGAAAAAAAGAAAAAGTTCATGAAGACAGTCCAGAGTAGGCAAAAAGACATTGTCATCCTGAGGACGTTGTAAAAACGTGCCTTTATCTTTAGGACATCAATTGGACTGACATGGATGTCCTAAGGATGAACTTAGAATATCCTCAAGATGAAAAGAATTTAAATTCAAACGAATTTAAGGCCATGTGATACTTCGGCGGTGGGGTCAATCTGGTCTAGATTACCTAAGTTTTTTTTCACAAAAATAAATATTTAAAAAAAATTAATTCAGGGAAGTTATAAAAAATGCTAAGCGACTATTATTGACTCTCGTTTGGTTGAAATAATTAAAAAATAATTATTATCGACAGTTCATTATCAATACTTCCGTTTTAGCAAAAAAAAATTTTTTTTCATTATGCAAGATAAATCGAGTCAATAACGGTCCGTTTTAATGTTCTTTACTGTTTCCCAAAGTTTTAAGGCAAAATATTTATTTTTGTAGCCGTAAAGTTGGGGAATTTGAACATATATAAAATCAATAATTTTTCTAAGTATCACATGCCCTTAAAAGCATTCAGCAGCTGTTAACCTCTTGTCAGAATGATAAAAAAATGTCGAAGATAATAGAAATAATGATCTCAATTTTGAATACTTTTAAAAGAGAATGACATATTTTGATAGTCGTATTATATGGAACATATTATACGTACGGAAAATTAATGAAAGTAACACTGAACTAATTAGTACAATGGATTTTAACGTTTGAGTGTTGTAATTGCGTTGTAATAGTGATTTCATAAAAATTCGACTATCCTCTAGATTCTATATTAGGCATGACGGAAAGAGTTTAAATCTGTCCACCACATTCTTCGAGATGGGCGATCTCTTTTTTTAGTTTCGTAATACACGCATAACGATATATACAAAGGTGTGAGCGAGTAACTATTATGAGGATAGAGAATGGGCGGATATTTTACGCTTCGCAAAGCACAATTCATGGGTATTCTACCCTGCCGACATAATAGACGCGGGGCACCCAAGGTGTCAACCAGTTTTGTTCGTCTGCTGGGTGACCTCCATGATTCTCCATTTTCGTCAAGTAGGGTACGTTTGACTGCAAAAGGATTACCATTTCAACACGAAGATCTATAATATGTATTCTTGATCACAAAATCCTACTTACGCTCCAGATGTAAACACTGTTAAGTGACACCTGGAAGTATCATCATCACTCTCTTTTGAATGCTCCTAAAATATATTGCCACACACCTTTAAGAGAAAATGACCTTTTCCAGAGAAAATGGTAATCCATAAGACCATAAATAATTTTATACACTATATCAGACTATATCTTCTAAAAATTTCATATTTAAAATCCCTTAGAATACTTAAAAGATTTCTTAAAATTGCATGAAATTAATAAAAATTACTCAAAATCTTTTAAAGATAGGACAAATCTTTTGACATCCTTTAAAATTTTACGATACTCTTCGAAAACGTTTTAAATTCTTCAAAATGTTTTAAAAATAAAAAAAAATAAACCTCTTAAAGATTCTCGAAAATCCGCTACAATTAACATTTAAAATCCCACAAAACTGCTAAAAACCCTTTGAAATCTCTTAAAATTCTTTTAAAAATCATAAAAATCTATTGAAATCTCTTACAATCATTTGAAAATCGTCAAAATGAGTTAAAAATCCTAGAAATCTCTTAAAACTCCTTCAAATCAGTTCACAAAGTATGCGTAATAAATTATTTTTATTCCTTGATGTGGAATATAACTTTCATATGTAATATACTCTTCTCAGTAATATCAATTAGGATTAATGTATTTTTAAATACGTTTAAATAAATTATTAAATTATAAATAAGCATGGATTTCAATATTTTTCGACAGTTTATTGGGTTATAGGCCGATTTAATAATGAAAAAAATAGGATAAATAAGATGTGTCATAAAATGATTAAAGGAAAAAAAGAAATTACTTAATGCTTTTTTATTCCATCTTTAACATTCCTCTATTTATTAATTCTTTTGAATAAAGAAAAAGAGAATATATTCTTTTTCTTTTCCCGTTGATAGATTTTTAGACTGACGAAAAATCGCTACTTCATATTAGAACTGTAAATTCTCAATTATTCTCAATTAAACCGTTATTACCAGGTTGTGGAACCATCGTTTTATCGATGATTATTTAAGGGTAAATTAAGGCAATCTCAAAGATAATTATCATAAGGGCAAATTCAGTTTCCCCAAGTTTCACTCGCAGTAATACATTTTTTTTGCTAAAGTTAAGCCAATCTATACCATTTAGTTTTAGTGAAAAATCAATATATCAATAACTTTTGAAATAATGAAAATTTATTTCATTTTATGGGCTTATTTCAAAAGTGAATTTCTGTAGAATCGAATAGACTTAATGGTATAATTGTGCAATTTATTATTCGCCGGCCCAGCATTGTACGAGGACTGAAATTTTGCGTTGAAATGTTGGATATATTCAAATGTTTTTTTCTGATGAGAAAAATACCATATTTTTATAAAGTATCGGAAATAAGTGAACACGAAATTTCTGGAAAAATATATTAAAATTTACAATCACTAGATCCTTATTATTATTTTCTAAAGAGCAAGTGATGTTGAAGTTGTCATGAATTTTAAATACAAATTTCTGCAACACCCACCTTTAAAGTTGGGCTTATGTGCCTCTAAATAATGTGTAAAGTAGCTGTTTTAAGCGTAGTGACATCACAGATGTGGTATAAAGTATAGTCACTTTGCATACCGCAGTGTCAATTTTACACATTCCTCGCGAGCTGGGGAGCCTGGAGCGGCCGGCCAGCTCTCCCCTCCACCCTCTAAAGCTTTTTAAATCTTAATTTTGACTTAATTGTAATCCAACTTTTTAGGTTTAATGTTGTAAAAAATAGTGTACGGTACACGTGTGAACACGGGTGATTATTACGAGTGTAGAAAAATGCTGCAAACTTCACACTCGTATAAGAATCACCTGTTTTACGCACTATAATTTCATAAATTACATAAGTCGAAACATGTCTCACAATAGAACTCCTCTGTCTGAATGCCAAAGTCATGAAGATTCTCGCAGTCTTACACCTCCCACTACTGCACAACCAAGTGAAAAAATTCCTGAACTGACAAATGCCTTTCATAACGCCTCACAAGGGAACCCAATCGCCCATGAATCATCTCATTCGCAGTCAGGGCTAGATGTCACTCAATTACAGAGTGCTTTTTACAGAGTAGTAATTACAGATGGAGTCCAAAATTCTCTCTCTCTCTCTCTCTCTCTCTCTCCAAATTAATAGTCAACAGGATGCGTCATCAAATCTACAAAGTGATACAGAAATGCCTAAGGACTCGGTTTGGAATCCTGAGGTCCTAGAAATAATTGGCAAACGCTTGGATATAGATAAACAACGAGCCACATCAATCCATAATGACATTGTCATACGCTGGGAAGATATTCTCAAGAATGGTTTTCCGGTTGATGAACGCAATGAGTTATTCAAGAAATACCTTACACCCAAAAATTGTATTTCAATTGAGCTTCCAAAACTTAATGCAGAGGTTAAGGCCACGATACTGGAACCAATTGTCAACAGAGATAAGAGTATATAAGAAAAGCAACAAAAAGTGACAGTTTGCTTAGCTGCACTAGGCACAACGCTGTCAAACGTCTTCGAAGGCATTCCTCTGGATCCGCTTTCTATAATATCAAGCCTCAGTGACATATAGAACGTATCCTAGTTGATCTTCAGCGCGATGAAACTCTGACAAGACGTCTGATTATTTCAGCTAGCCTCAACTCTTCCTTAAAAGAAACATTTAATTCTACTACGCTCTTCTAAAGAATTAAAACCATTTGCAGTCACGAAACCATCGTTTCAACAATCAAAGATGGTAAGTGTGCGATCTGGACGACTGAAACAGTTCGTTCCAGTATGGAAAAATCTGACGAATGACCAAATTATCCTATCATAGGTAAATGGTTACATCATTCCTTTAACTCGTTGCCCAATTCAATATTAAACGCCAGGGGAACCAAGCTGGTCAAAAAGTGAAAATTCAAAATTATCTAACCACATTTAATTACTTCTACCATAGACAAAAGCGCGATCCAAAAATGTGAAGAATGCGAGGGTCAATTTCTCTCTAGCATATTCCTTTATTTCTTTAAAATAGAGGACATGAGATTAGCTCGTGATCTGATATAAAAAAAATTGCCTTATGGTGACTTTCCACCTTAAAGAAGGATATTACTACATTCCAACAACAGAATCCAGTAAAAAATACTTAAAATTTAGGTTTGAAAGTACAATCTTCGAATTTAACTTTTTACCCTTTGGATTAAACACGGCTCCATAGGTCTTCACTAAGATAATGAAACCCGTTATAACTCGGTTAAGAGAAAAAAGGTTACTCTTCTGTTATCTACAATTCTACACAGATGACTTCCTCTTACTTGGGTACACTAGGAAGAATGCCTAGAGAATTTACGGGAAACAATCCACCTGTTGGAATATCTTAGATTTGTATACTAAATATGGCTGTGTTTTTATGAAAAGTCTAGAACAAGAGAAATTTTTAGCTTTGAAAAGAAAACAATGGCAACTATGAAGAACACATGGTAATAATATCGTCCGATGTAACGAAAGATCTTGCTTGGTGGAGCCGCAACATTAAATCGGTGTATAATCCGATCAAAGGTCTTAAATTTGTTCTAGAAATTAATTTCTGACGCATCATTGTCAGGCTGGAGAGCCTGCTTTGGAAATGATAGAACCCATGGATTTTGGAGTTCACAAGAACGACAATATCCCATAAATCAATTAGAACTTTTGGCTGCGTTTTTCGGGCTTAAATTTTTTGCAAGAAACCTGAGATACTGCGACGTACTTTTACGAATAGATAATACTACAGCAATTGCTTACATAAATCGCATGAGCGGAATATGATTTGAAAATTTCAGTAATACTGCAAAAGATATTTGGAAATGGCGCGAACAGCGCAATATTATCATTTTCCCATCTTACATTAAGTCATCAGAAAATATAATCGCAGATCATGAATTCAGAAGGCTGGATATAGAGACTAAGTATAGCTTATCTCTTAAGGCCTTCAAAAAATTATGCATCCATTTTGGTTATCCGGAAGTTGACATCTTTGCTAGCCGAACTAACTATAAATGTCAGAAATATGTCTTCTGGAAGAAAAATCCAGGATCGTTCGAAATTGACACATTTACCATTGACTGGGGTAAATATTTTTTCTACGCATTCCCTCCCTTTTCGTTAATACCAAAAATACTAAAGACAATCCGGAACGACCGTGCAAGGGGGATAACTCTAGTTCCGAATTAGCCATATCAAGCGTGGTTCCCTCGATGTAGAGCAATGCTTGAGCGATTTCCCATGTTGTTTAAACCGAGTAAAAGTCTTCTTTCTTCTTTCTTCTTTACAGGGATCCTCATCCACTCTGGTCCCAACTTTATCGAGCAAGCATTCGCTCTAAAGGGAATGACACATGATACTATCAAAATCAGTATCGCAACACTGGCTGAATCTTCCTTGAAGCAATACGAGTGTGCATTGAAAAAATGGTGGAATTTTTGTCATCTTAACGACACTCTACCTTTTACAGCCAGCATACCAGATATTTAGAGATTTCTAGCCAATGAAGTTGAGAAGGGAGCTTCCTATGGTACAATTAACTCTTCGAGGTCAGCAAAAGTCCTAATTTTAGGATTTCATATAGGAGAGAGCCAACATGTGAAGAGATTCTGTAAAGGGGTTGCAAAATCTCGTCCATCTCGTTCTAAATACGACACAACCTGGGATCCTAAAGCGGTTTTAGAATATCTCTCGTAAGGGAACCCAAATGAAGAAATTTCTTTTCAAAAATCATCAAGTAAACTTGCTATGCTACTCTCCTCCCCCCCCCCTCTCTCTCTCTATCTATCTATCTATCTACCTCTCTATCTCCCCCCCCTCTCTATCTATATCTCTATCTCTCTCTATCTCTCTCTCGCTCTCTCTCGGCACCTCTCAAGAAGATCCATCGATTTGCGTAGCATCAGCTCTTGAAACATATATTAATCGAACACACAGTATACGAGAAAACACACGAAACATTTTTATTTCGTGGATCAAACAGGTCCTCCAAGAAAGCGGCATAGATATATCAAAGTTTTGCGGCCTACAGCATAAGCCATTCCTAAACATCCACTGCCAAAAGAAGTGGGATCAACATTGATCTGATTTGGAAAACAGCGGGATGAACGGCATCTTCACAGACCTTCGCCAGGTTCTATGAACGTAGGCTAGAGGAAGATCGTTCCGTTTTCGCAAATGCAATTTTCAATTCAAAACATATAAGTAAATTTATAACTTCTTATTTCCTTCGTTTCCAAAGTTAACTATATGATTAACTCCTATACAGATCGTTCGAAAGCACTTTAAAAGAATAAAGATTATGTTTGTTTCGGTCGCCCGGGTAATGGCCGTAATCGAAACACTCTAACGCTATTTAATAATCGCTATTGATGGTCTGGCCCTTTTCGAGGTAATTGATGAATATTATTTGATGCGAATCTCAGAATACTGATGCCATGACCTTGCCAACCGACTGTTGCGTCTTTCCACGCTTTGGATTTGGATCATCGCGTGCAGTCCACTCGGCTGACTGTCAATTGAACTCTGGAATTTAGTGATGGGGCCATGTTTCATCCATTGTCACATATCGTCTTTATTCCAGTTGAATATCGCTAAAAATTGCTCCGAATCATCAACACGTTGTGGCTTTTAATCAATTGTGAGCTCTCGCGCCGCCTCCACTTTGCACACAGCTTTCGCATATCCAAATATTCATGCACGAAATATCGAACACGTTCCTTTCACATCTTTAGAGTCTCAGCTATCTCGATCTATTTCATTTTGTGATCATTCAATATTATTTTGTAAACTTTCTTTTTATATTTTCGTCAGTAATATATCTCACAAACCAATTGTCCGAGAGCTGTCAAATGTATACATGTATCGTTTTAAGGTTGATACTAACTAAAAATCATATAGATTAAATTTTAGTAACGCCATCAATGTGTCAGCCTATGAACTTTTCAGCCGATCTGTTAATTCTTCAATTTTTTCTATTTTCTCGCGTCTTTCAGTGGACACTGACCCAAGCCACTGGCTCTTAAATTTATTTATTTCTATTACACTTTCCAGTGTACGCTGTACTATACGTACTTACCAGGCTACTGGAAAATTATCCGTCATTATGCGAATTCTCTGTGCACGCTGTAGTAGGCTGCAGAGACTTTGTCACTATTGAAAAAGACGACATAACGCATTTAAAATGGGGCTATAGCTACTAAATATTCTTTGTATTTATCGTCACGTATCGCAAAAAATTGTAATGGTCACGTGTAAATATTTAGAGGCTTCAATTGAACTTAGATTTTGAACTCTGATGTCGTGAGTAAACTATTAGATTATAATATTCTAAGTATTTCTATTTCTTGTAAAATAAAGCATTCCATACTACATTTTGTAAACTCAGAATGAGGGACCTAAACTTATTTCTTGAGCAAAGGATGAACAATTTAATTTATTTACCATAAATTTTACCATTCATGCGGTCGTGAGAAATATCCCATATAATTTATAGTTTATATCGAGTCTTGAATAAACATTCCAACTTTCTATGTAAGCTAGAACAATAAATTTAGATTATTTTGATACATTTTTGCGCACTTTAATTATTTTCCTCTCTCGGCCTCGAACCCACTTTTACAACCCACTTCATGACGACTTAACTATGAGAGGTTGATAGTAAGTTTTTCTCTTCACGAGATTCTTTAAATGAAAATAATATTATGCCTAAAGACTAAATTTCGAATTTCAAATAATAAATTAAACATAAAAATGGAAATTGTAACAAGGGATTAAAAATTTAAATTTCTCAATTTAGCCAACAAATGTTATGGGGATAAACAACCCGAAAAGATGTGACGATTATTCAAGAAAATGACCAAATAATAGATGTAAATTGAAGCTGAAAAATCGGAAAAACCATATTTTACTCAAGGTAATAAAATTTGGTTCTGTATTTTCATGTTTCTATATACATATATGAATTATATTTTTTCTCTACCCCATGGGCGAAAGTACGTTATTCCGCAGTAGGCTTAGGCTAGAAGAAGGAACACTTTTATTTAGCCTAAGCCTTATAACGTTTTTTTCCCGAAGGTAGGGCCGTCAAACGTTTTGTTCTTAGACTCTTGAACTGGACATTGCCCATCAGAACATGTGCGGCAAGCAACACCAATTGAAAAGAATGTTATCCCTGTGATTATACCAAAAGGCGCTACTGGAAAATTTTCAGTAGCGAAAAGTTCCCACATATATTATGTGAAATTCTATGATGTCAAAATGTAGCCGATATTATATGTTCGTGGTGTAAAAAATCTCTTTGTTTTAAACATTTCATCGAATAGTATAACTATTGTACTATCACGTACATTAAATAAATAAGTCTAATGATTATTGTTGGTCTGATAAATTTTAGTTTATTATTGCCTCAACATACATTTTTTCCAGATTTTTTCAGCTTTAATTTACACCTATTTGGTAATTTTCTTGTATAATCGTCACATCTTTTGACTAAATTGAGAAATTTATATTTTTATACCCTCGTTGTAAGGAAATTTTTCTGCTCGATCATATCTGATTTGCATGTGAAACTTACATTATTTTGCAGAAATATAATAAGATGCAGTTATAAGGGTGGTTATTCCTTATAAATTAATTTCTCATGAAAATGCATAAGCACGTTAATTTTATTTTATTATCGCGTGCAATATACATTTTTTCCAGATTTTTGGAGTGGAAATTATGCCCGTTTGTAAATTTTTTGTATAATTAAAAATAATTGTGGGGAAGCTTACTGCCCACAAATTTTTTTTGATCAGATTGACAAAATCTGATTTTTCATCTCTTATTGTGAGGACATTGTTCGAGTTGGTTTGGTTGTGAAAGATTCTGTTATTATATATATATGTGACAACAAAGAAAATCGGAGAGGGACACCTGCCTAGGGTTCCTTGTTAGCCATTCCGCTATAACCTAACATATATACGCAACTGGAGGTCAAGGAAAAACAGTCAATATAAGGTGCATCTCAACAAAATGTTTAAATTGTTTATTTTTTAACATAATTTTTATAGTTTTGGACTAACAACTCTTTTAAATTACACAAACTGTAATTTTTTCTAAATACTTACAAATTTTTAACTTGAGAATTTATTCAAAAGTTTTGTTTCATGTTTTGTAACATAACGTTTAATACTATTTTAACAACTTTTGACCATTACGTAAAATTTATTTTTTGTTAAACATTTGCAAATATTGATGATGGAACTTAGAAATTTTTCCACGGTATACAAAAAAAGAAAAAAACATTGGTTTTACGTTATTTACATTTACAGTTTTTCGCCAATTTAAATCACCGTAACCACATTTGTAAACAACATTTTTTATAAAACTTGCTTTTTATATACCGTTGGGTTATTACGCGCAGAATAACGGGCCATTTCTAGGTTGGATTCTGATTTTTCTATTTCGAAGGTAATATGCCGGAGTTGGGTCGAAATCTGACTTTTCTACTTCCAAGAAGGTCTGCCAGAGTAATTTGAATTTCGGCACAAGACAGGACCGCTGCTGCTCAGCCAAGGTTCGGTGGAAACTCGGCAAATATATAAATAAACCGATATTGTTTAGGTTGGCTCAAATGCCGTCATTGAGCCAATATTATTAGCCAAATGGCAATTCGCACTTGGGACGTTTTTAGAACGTTATTTGGCCTGACATATTTCTCCTTTCTATTTCAATTCTGAAGATTATGGAAAAGATTCAAATAGATAACATAGAATTTCTATCTTTTTACTTCCAACAGAGTATACCTTCTTATTGGAAACATCATATCTTTGGATCTAATTAACCGGTTTAGCATTTTTAAGTCTCAAATTTTTTGTAATAAGACGCAGTTTCGTATACCCCCCCCCCTCCTAGCATTTTTTGTAACTTTTTTACAAATTAAAAATACAAAAATCGCTGTTTTGAAAATTCTACATTTTTTATTTATTATTTTATTGTTTGCGCCAAATGAAGGTCTACATATGTGCTTTACAAGTCCTCTAAATTTTATCGTGGGTCAGTCAGTAGTTTAGATAGAAAAATATTGGTATAGATTGTGAATTGATGTTTTTTGTAATGTCTTCATGAAAAATTGACAATGTAACTTCGTCCTGGGCTCATTTTAAGGAGGATATTGATAGCTGTTAACTTACTTATTACAGAAAAAAATGTATTGTAGCAAAATATGTATTTAAATTCAAGAAAACTTAAACGGTCATCGAACAATAGGTGGTTCCACAGTTTTAACCGGTAGTGTATGATCTCTTGTCGGTCTGAATCTATGTTTAAAAATTTCAACGCTTCATTCTATAATGCCTCAATAGTTAATGCAGGACCATTAGTCAAACGTCGAGGCTCGTGCACACGAAAGAGAAATTTCGATTTTAAATCGCTACATTTATCATGCAAGCAGGCGCATGTGACACCATTCTGATTTTATTTTATTCTCTCGTTCTCTTTCAGTTTCTGGTAGCAACCCTTTTTCACAATGATACCAATGCAGGCATGTTACATAGTCCGTTTAAAAGAACGTTTCCTGTCCCTGAAAATATTTTGACACAACAACAACTCTCATATTACTCTAAACATGACTTCTTAATATCTAATAATATTTCCAGTAAAACTTTTCTCTCAAACTTGAGTGTCATGAATCGAGAGTCGTTTAAACTTCAAAGCTTCGCAGGTACTTGTCTTTGAATGAATCATGGGAAGCCTTCGCAACCGTAAAGGTCCTATATATTTTATAAAATTGCACCTATGACCTAATTTAAAAGCCATACTTGTCCCATAAACATTGTTCTTATTCATCCATCTTTGAAAATACACTATCAGTAAATATTAAAAATGCCAATGGCAATATGCGAAGTTGTAAATTTAACAATTTGTTAATCCTCTGCCTATTTTCCTTTCTCAACAGTTGTTGCATTTTTATACAGCAGGTGTAGATATTATTTTAATTAATGCAAAAAAATAATTATTATAATAAAAATTACTCTATATAAATGTAATTAGTATTCATTCAATTTATACAATATATACAAGTTTGAGTAAACGTAAAGGCAGCTTTCGACAAAGGCTTTGATCAACTTGTCTTCGACAATTACTAGTGTGTAGCTTAATTAATATTCTATCAATTAATTAAGCCTGTCTCCCCCAAGCTGTGTACGATAGTGATACCCAGTCTCTTGTTCCTGAAATTAGATACACATCCTTCAAAGAGAAGTTAAATCTTAAAATAAAAAGATAAATATACCTATACATTTTTGGCAAATTACGAAAAAGAATCAATAATTTAGAACAAAGTTATTCTTATCTTTTAGCAAATTCCTCTTTATATAGACATTTTTACGTCAGGTACACAGTCTATCACTGAAAGAGAACCACTTTTTAGTTTAACCCAGCAGTTAAGCCTAAAGTTAACAACCCGTAACCCCCAAATCTTACAAGTGGTAAGAGGGTCTTTGTGAAACTGTTGCTCGTTTTTTCGGCGCTGATTTATTTATCGAATCATAAATTATCAGAGCAACAATACAACGAGCAACGTGCGTGGTGCAAAAGAATAACGAAGGGAACTGCCGAAATGTACTCGTGTTTGCTTTGCGTGCTCGACCGGAAACACAATTTATATACGATGCAAATTAAATGTGTTCCATGCACGGGGCTGGAGCTTGAAACCCCGTTAAACAGCGTCTCGTTTTCACGATTCATGAAAGACGAATCTACAACAAAAGGTCATGCATACCCCGAAATTCTCCCCAATCTTTACATTTGGATTATTCAAATTCATTATCGTTACTTTCTAAAAAAGTAACACGCTATTATACCTTTACTTATTGAAAATAAATTTTTAATGCATCCCTTAAATAATAACAGAAATAAATAATATTATTTTTTCCTAGATAATATCTTTTTTCTTCCTCACTAGGACAAAATCCAGTTTCCAAAACAGGTTTTTTTCAATATATTTCAAGGGCTGAAAAATTTGAAAAAAAATTCAAGGGCTATGATGGCCTGAAAAATTGTCCGAATATGTGTACTATATGTATATAATGTCACGCTTTTAACGATTCTGCATGCAATATCTGTCGAACACATGTACCTACAGATAAATTGATGAAATTTGGCATGCTTATTCCATTGTATACCATGTTAAATTTCTCACAAGAGTTTAACGAAATATTTGATTTTACAAGTTTTATATGCTTTCATAATTTCAGTAAAATTGATTTTTTTACTATAAATTCTCAAATAATCAAAATTCAAAGCTGGTGTAAAAAGAAAAAAGGTTCCTTGCGTCGAGTTGAATCGATTGGCCTAATGATTAATGCATTTTAATGAAAAGGAAGGAAGTTATGGCTACTTTTAATTTTGCAATTTTTATTTTCATCTTTTAACCTTTACATTATTAAAATTCAAAGCTGTTCCAAGAAACTAAAGGGTTTCTTGTGTCGTAAAAAATCAAATAATCTAATATTAATATACTTTATTTAAAAATGTGAATGACAAGAACAAATTTTCTACTAATATAATATCAATTTTTTTTCATTCTTCGAAGTTGAATCATGGAAGATTTATTTGAAAAAGCAATTCGTTATGGACACGGAAGCATCGT
>JAUESI010000034.1:3743003-3757945 GCA_032275145.1 Synergus laeviventris
AACAAATTTTCAGGAATTTTAAGTGATTGCAAGAGATCTTTATGTAATTTGAATGAGTTTTAAAAATTTCGGAGAATTTTATTGAGGGATTTTAAAACACTTTTATGACTTTAAAAATATTTCGTAGAATTTAAAAGAACTTCGAAGGTTGTGGGAAAAATTTTAAAGGATTTCAACTGATTTCTAGGAATGTACAGAATTTTCGGGAAATTTAAGCAAACCAACAAGTGCGCGATTATTTTGCTTTCTTTCTTACAACTTCAAAGTCACTCAAAAGTCAAGCCGGTTTACAGCAATAATGTAGGACAACATGCCGCAAAATTACAACGTTGGCTATATCTCCTCTGTGATGTAGCGCCATAAATATATTGAAACTTGTAGAAACTTCGTTTTGAATCGTTACCGCAATTTTCCATGGGAATTTGTTATAATATTGTTGTTATTTTTAAAGTTGTGAGACCCATAGACCGTTATCGTGTCCTATAATAATTTTGAATGATTTTCAACTACAGGTAAGTAATACAAATGTTTGTTGAATTAAAATCGCTTCAGCATCATTCCGCGTTGTGTACTTATAATAGCCCTTCTTTAATTTGGGGGCAGAATGGGCAGGGGAAAAACGGGACACTATATGCGCGAGACGTATCAGGGCCCCCAGGTAAATCTCATTCCTCTCAAAGTCAGCTGAAAACAAAAATCGAAGGTCACAATTGTTTATACTCTCACGATCTTTCGATGGAAAAGTGGATTCAATGCAGTTCGAGACGACAATAATTGGGCTCTTCAGTTTTGCGCAGGTTTCGACAGTCAGGACGGAGACGAATTTCATGTCTGTGCGTTTTGTATGGTCTATTTTTGGTAATTTTTATAGAAAAAATGGAAAATAAAAGTTGTTACAACAAGTTCTTGTAACTGTATACTACATAATATTTGTCTTGTCATCTTTAATTAATTTTGTGCATAATGATTTTTATTTATTATTTAACAAAGCGGGTCGAAAGCCTTTTTTCAAAAATCAATTTAAAAAAAAAGAATATGGTATTTTTTCAATGTAAAAAAAATGTTTTTCACTACATTATTAGTTTTCTGAGGCACCTATAATGTTGAATACAAGAAAAAAGACATTTTAGTATGCGAAAAAATATCTTAAAGCAAAATCGTCCCGTTTTGGTTTCGCGGTTACACCACATTTTTAAGACAAGAGTCGTAACAAAATTATGTATGGGAAATTGTAAATATGAAAATCATGATAGGCCTATACGAAGTTTCTTCTATAATGATTTTCTTATTTAAAGATTTCCCATAAATCCGAGAAAATTATAGGAAAGTAATTTTATAAATAAATAATAATGCTTTTTTATAATTAGCTGCCTATAATTATCTTTCTATAACGAGTTTCTGCAATTATTTTAAATGAAAAAAAAAAAAATTTAAATACTGATGATTTCCGATTAATGAATTTCCTATAATCGCGAAAAAATAATAAAAAATTGTGAATAGAATGAATAGAATGATTTTATCATTACCCCAGGTAGAAATTCACGACTGGCCCAGGACAGATTGCCAGTACTGGCGTTCGGTACTGGACACCGGTATTACTGCTGGCCCACTAAAATGCCCGAGTTAATAAAAAAAAGTATTAAAAACCATTTATTACTTCTTGGATAGCTACATTATTATCTATACAGCATTAAACCACTGCCTCGCATCTGAATATTTAACTTCAAAAATGTAATTTCTGTCCAACTTTATGATTTTTATCACCAAAGATTGATGGACTTCAACTATATAATAAAAAAGTTGTTAAAAAAATAATTATTAATAAATTGTGAGTCTTTTTCGTACAGATATTACAGGCCTTGGTTAGAATTAATACAAATATTACACTTTTTAACATTATTTAAAAATAAAATTTCCCACTACTACGCCGGGGTTTCGAACCTACGCTACTAAGCATAACAATCGGAAAAAACTGTCTGATACGAGGTGAAGCACAACAAAATGAAAACAAGTCTGTTTTAAAGGTTTCTTTTCAATACAATTATAATTATATTTTTACTTTATTTAAATGTGCTAAATAAATAAGGCGAATGTAATAAAAATATTTTTTTTTATTTTATCAAATAAGTAATTTAATCGATTGCAATTTAATGCTTCTTTGTCGTTGTAGACTATATTAACATCTTGTTACATAATTATGTATGTATAAAACGTAAATTTTTTTGATCATTTTCAAGTCTTGATTTTTTTTGGTCATTTTATTCCCTATTTTAGGACTTTCTAAAATGTAATAAAATTTTTTAAATGATTTTTTGATTTTGTAAGGATTTCTTGTAAGTGTTGTAATGAAAATTTAGAAAAAAAGTGTTCACGATGTTTATATTTACCAATATTTACTATATATCATTATTTTCGAAAACCTTGAGAAAAATTTTAAACATTTAAAAAAAATTACCCAATTAAAAAAAAAAATGTTTTCATAGTGTTTATATTCACTATTTCTTCTTATTTTAAAATATGTCGACAACGATTTTGAAATTAAAAAAAAAATAGTTTTTTTTTGTACGACTGGCGTAGTACTCTTTCGTTCGTATATATAGCTTCGTAAAACTTTCTGCCAGTACTGGGCGAATTACTGATTATTTGTACTGGTCAACAGTAATGGACCAGTCCTGCGCCACGCCGCTAGTGAACTCCGGTGGATTACAGAAATGTCTACACGTCGACAGTCGACACTGAATGCCTTCATCTGACTATCTTGACCAAAAAATTGTAACGCATTATAGTTATCGTTACTTTAGAAAAAAGTAACTTTTCCTTTTAAAATAACGTGTTACTGTCAAATTCTGAAAATAACACGATGGTTTAAATTAATATTTCCATGTTCCGGAGAACGTAAAACAGAGTAAATAACGCAGAGAATATACAAGATTTAATTAGTGATTAATAATGATTTTTTTGTCGATTAAAACTGAAACTTCGACTCACAATTGATTTTGGTTGAGGGAAGATTTACATTTTTCATCGTTCCATCTCACGATGATTCTCGTTGATCTACATTAAATACTTGCGAATTTGACAAGGCTCATTTAGAACGGACATATTGTATAGGGTTCAAAACAGAACCCCTTGAATTGCTTTAGTGAATGGGTCGAAATGCATTTAGGGCAGCAGCTTTCACAGTAGTATAATTTTTCACGGTGTCGTCCAAATGTCCGTCGTCAAATGTGATTATGGAGAGGGTGACCCAATCCTAGCAAAATTTCATCATAAAAAATAATGTATTGAAAAAATTATTTTAAAAAACTCGTTATGATTTATATCAGGATCAATTCGGACTTTATATTCAGCATTCAGTGACGCGATGATAATACCATATAGAATGATTTTATTATTACGTCACTGAATATCTTGCACCGTTGACAGACATTTTAAACAGTATGAAAAGCTATTATTTAGATAATTCGTGCGTTACATTCGTTGTCATTGGGCCATCAGGGTGAGCGACGGTAGCCCAAGGCATTATTTTTCAATTCCAACCAAAGCTCCACCTTTCCAACTACCACCAATCTATTTCCCTTCCTAAATTCGACTGCAAATTTAATCCATTATTTTCCGCGGATTCGGAATTCCAGGCTTACTACTGAAATAACAAAATTGAGTAAGATTACTTCAAGAGCGAAAATTAGTTTATCAACTACTCTTGTACATCTACGAATTCTGCGCATGTATATATTTAGTCCAATTTATAATTTTATCTGACAGAATGAAATATTTAAAAGCATTAAAGTGTCTTTATAACAATTTCCCTGCCGTGTGTTGAAAGAGTTTTTTTATTATACTCCAGATGTGTATAGGTTCTTCACTCCCGGTGAACCATGTATTCCACATAATGGTGAGAAAATTGTTCACATCGCATCTAGGTAAAATTAATATCTCTCATTTGTTAGCTTGATACTTTTTCAGTTATAGCGTTGACGAACGTGTATAGATACTATATAGGGGAGACTGGGATACAAATGCTACGCCCCAAAATGGCACTAAAAGTTGTCACAACATACCTAGGTAGTTGGGAAACATATTGATAGGACGTTATGAATTAGCTATTTCTGTACTATTATATGCAGGTGAAACATGAAACGTGACCCTTTACCCTTAACAAGTCCTAATTTCTTCAATGTGATTTTACAATTCCATTGATACAAATAAAACTAGCTGTGAAATTGTATCAAATTTTATACTCATTCAATGTGTGAGGAAGTATTAAGTAATTAACATATATATTTGTTTATTTACAAATAAATATTTTTAAAAAATTATTTAAGTAGAATATTTGATCTCATCATTCATATTTTGAAATAAAATGTATTAATATTAGATTATTTGATTTTTTTCGATAGAAGAAACCTCTTACTTTCTTTCATCAACTTTGAATTTTGATAATTTAAAGACAGATGAAAAGGAAAATTTTCAAAATTACAAAAAGCCATAACTTCCTTACTTTTTAATTAAATGCATTAATCATATAGGTTAATCGGTTGGTCTTGATAAAAGGAATCTATATTTCTTGCATCAGCTTTAAATTTTCATTATTTGCGAATTTATAGTCGAAAAATATATTTTATTAAAATTATAAAAGTACTTGGTATATAGGGGAATAAGTGTGCCAAATTTGATCAATTTATTTAATTTAGAAAATGAATTTTGTAACCATAGTACAAACCTTCCTCTATGAGGACGCAAAATGCTACAAATCATCGATCATTATACTTAATTCAACTTTCAAACATTAAAGTGCCTTCAGTTGTCTTGAAAATAATGGCGAATAGAATTTTGGATTCGAAGAGGTGAAAAGAACGCACAACTGGCATGATATAGAGATAATATTCAGAATAGTATTAACATTCAGTATTCAAGATTTTTTAGGATGGTTTTATATCTATAAGTAGTTAAGTAATTCTTATAACGTAATTGTCTAACAATAATAAAGAAAAGGGGAGATTTTATTCATATATAATAGTTTTGCCAGTGGGTAAAATAAGAAAGTGTGTTACACCTTTTAGGTAGATGTGAAGTTGAAGAGGGTTGAGGGGGAAAGATTAAGAAAGAGGGAGCTCGGGAGAGAACAGATTTATATTTGAAATTAGATTAAGCTTCTGCGCTTGAAAGCTATATAAACGCCCCGACTTTGCTGGGTGCGCCCGCGCCGCATACGTTCCGCACTCTGCAATCCAATGGTGGAGAGACTCAATAAACCAACCGCTCACTCTTTCTTCCACCGTCTCTTTTCCCATACCCTTGGGAAAATCACTACTCTCTATATAGCCAAACCCTTAAAGGACTCCTTTCCTATCTTCCTACACTTCTTTCGCTCTTTTATTCATCCCCCTTTTCCTTCGCACCCCCATCGTCTTCGCTGCTCACTCTTTTAGGTTATTATACTCTTCGTGATTTCTAATATTTCTATATGCACTCAAATCATTTATAAATTTTCACTAATCCCAAAAATTATCAACATAAATGTTAAGAATATTCGAAAACGATCCAAAGTGTATGCGAAAACTAGATACATTTGCAAAAGTGATGCATTTGAGACTTTCATAAACAAGTTCTTCTATTAAGAGAGATTGTTTCGCAATTTTACATAGGCGTTTGCAGAACTCCAGCACCAATTCCGTAACCGTAACCTTGAGGTCCAAAGTTTCGAATGTAACACTCTGAAATTTAATTCAAAATTATAATATTTCAAGATATTGCTGTAACTCATTAATTTACAACACAATTTACTCACGCTTGCAGTAAATTTCGTCACAGTTCTCTTGATATGTCAAAGATTCTAAGGGTTTGCGACAGCAAAAGCAACTGAAACAAATGTTGTGAAAGGGAACGCCTGAGGCAATCTGCAAGATAAAAGAAAATGAATATGGAATTAAATCTTTTAACGTATTTTAACTGTAGGATGTCTATAAATATATGTATTTACAAAAATCTCCGGGCACATTCTCGTTACATGTCCCGCTTCGAGCACCGGATTGTGCGCTTCGCTCGCTTAGCAACATCTATCGCTGCTAAATACTTTTGTTTTAATTAGTTTAGTTTTAGATGATGAGAAACACTAATTTACGTCGAGCTTCGCGGTCGATGTTCTGCATATATTTTTTTACCTTTCCAATAATTTATGGGTACAATTAAAAACATTTTCTTTTTTTAATTATCTGAGAAAGGAAAAAATTTGTAGGATTTTTTGAACCCAACAACTCTTTTGGTAATATTTTCTCATTTATCATGATTTTTAGTGGGTAAATTGAATTTTTACATTCTCATCAGAGAAGGTATTAGATTTGTGGAAAATTTGACACCCCCCCCCCCGTTTTTGTCAAATGTCCACGTTTTGGGACCCCCTGAACCCGAAAAACATGTTTTTACGAATGTGTCTGTCTGTAGATTTTAGTCTTCGAAAGAATTGACCGATTGGATAAAAACTCAGAAAGTTAGAGCGTTTTGAAAATTTTTGAATATTATATATTATATACCAGCAGGCGTCACAAAAGTCCCGGGAGAGCTGAATATTTCCTCTGGTAAGTTATCTTTCAGGGCGGTCGAGGACATTCTTGAATAAGTAACTTTCAACGAGGAATTTAATGGTAGCCTTTATTTTAACCTTAGGGATAACCTTCAAGGTTTTTTTTTCAAGGTCAACTTATTATCTTAATGGAAACCCCCCTTTTTTACATCGACAATCGATATAGAGCGGAAAATTTTATGTTCGTATCCCGGTCCACCCAGGTCATATGTACATTGTAACTTTGAACATCACTCTAAGGTAATTTAAACTTAAATAAGCTCTACACTCTGCATACCTATGAGAATCGAAGCTTTTAAAATTTTTTTCGTAACAAGTAAATATCGACTAGTGGTCTATGACCTATGGCCTGGGTACACAGTTGAACGTAAAATTTCCCGTTCTATCGATTGCCGATGTAAAAAACGGGGTTTCCATTTGTTTTTAATTTGTCCTTGAAAAAACCTGTAGTCATCTCCAAGATCAAATAAAGGTCACCCATGAATTCCTCGTTGAAGACATACTTTAAAAATGACCTTGACCTCCCTGAAAGATATCTTAACTGAAGAAATATTCAACCGTTCCAAGAATTTTGTGACACTTGGAAGATTATATTACGTAAAAGTATATAACATAGATGTTCAACAATTTAGCTATTTAATTTTTCTTAATTCGTTTTTTGAAACGATATATTATTTTAGTATTCAATTTTTAATATCATTTTAAGTGCAGTGAATTGGATCCTAAATACATAAAACCACATAATAGAAAATCATTTAAAAGTTCCTATATGTTATTTCTTTAAAGTTCAGTATTTATTTAATTCTTCTTTCATTTAGTAGGATCTATGGTAAGTAATAAAAATACGTACCTACATTTCAATATCAATGCATATTATGACTAGTAATAATATTCATTTATTGAAATAATACATTTCTTAGGGTAGCTCCGAATAAAAATTAATGCAATATTTTTGTAATATTTGAATAAGCATTCCCGGATCGAGCAGTCTTTGGAGTGCGAATAGCACGAAGACCAAATGCTCCAGAACGTGAAGCGTTATGAACGCTCAAGCTTACCAACTATTTACTTGTGTCTACTATTTGGCAAACAGAGCTGAGCGGGAAGCGATAGGTTTAATTGAGGTATAAATCAAATATCGAGCGCGACTGTCCTGATGAGAACGTGTGACTTAAGGTCTATAGAACTTTAAGTAAATTAGCTTTATTCTTCATTTAAAACTAAAATAATGAAGATAAAATTATATAACAGAGGCAAAGGCATCTTCCTGAACTTTATTGAAAGTTCTACAATAACTGATGACGTACTCGTATATTATATACTATTTTTTGAAGAATGAATTTTTTCCCTTTTAGGTTTGACGGAAGAACATCAAAAATATTTACTTTATGCAAGACGGAGCTACTCCTGTTATTCATTGAGCTAGATTACCCAAAATTTGCAACTGGAGGCCTGATAGACTGCTCTCCCTATATTCACCCGATTTAAATCCTGTTGATTACTATTTTTAGGTATATAATAAAGATAGATGTTACGCAGATAATCATGAAGTGTGAAAGAGTTGAATACAACTACTATTTATAGGCATGCTTTAAACACAATAGAAAGTTCAGCTTCAACGGGTTTTTAACAATTTCAACAAACGATTTGAACTGTAATACATTAACATGTAATGCTTTAACATAAGGGCATTTTAGTTTCCCTTACTTTACGTTCGGAATAATAAATATTTTTCTCTAAAACTAGGCTTAATTTTAGTGAAAAATATTTATGTAAAGTTGGGGAAAATAAATTGCTCTTATGGTAAAGTATCACATCGATGGCTCTTATAAGAAAACGCGTAACTCGATTTTCTTATAGGAGCCATCGACCTGCCTTTATACTTCAAACACTGTACAACATGATAAAAAGTGCAAAATTAAATGATCTTATTTAGTTTAAAGATACCAAATGATTTATTTTGAAAATATAATTATAGACACCCTGTAAAATTTAATTAAGGACTAAGAAAATAATTTTCCATCAGAATATTGTCTACCTGCATCTCAGCGTGGTAAACTTTTCTCCCACATCTCTGACAATCCATTCCTCCACCAAAGCATTCGCAACCAGAAGACAGTTTCGGCATATTAAAATGATCATTTTCTTGCTCATTTTTCTGAGAACATCCATCCACAGTATTACGTCCTCCAGGACTCTTGGACCTGAAAAAGAACATGAATTCATCCTTAGTTCACCCATAAAACCTCCACCCTCTTACCGATTGCCACTACTTCCAGAATTTCCTGAAATTCTTATTATTTGAGGTGTTTTGCAACAAGGTGGTTGTCGTGCGTAGGATCTTGATGATAAGCAAGGAGATCCTCCTGAAATTTTAGAAGATTGACAGGGCGGGCTGTTACAGGATCTTGAAGGCAAGCATTGTTGATCGGATTTACCACATCCTCCTCGACAACCACTTCCACAATATCCACCGCCTCCACATTTATTACTATTGCCTTTACAAGGTGGGCGACACCTTGGTTTCTTGTTGCATAAAGGACGAGAACTGGCTGGAGAACAACATGCTTTTCTTTCAGAACAGGGTGGGGAAAAAGCATCAGTAGAGCAAGGTGTTTTAAACGAACTACAAGCATCTGGTTCCTGTGGGGGACATCTTTCGTACAAGTTTGTATGCGTCTGATTTGCATGTATTCTTTGATTCTTTTCTGATCTAAGACAGCAACCTCCTAATTTTGTAGGTCTCTGCCTAGCTTGACTTGCGCTGTTTCTATAGGATTCTTGGTTATTTTCAGATCTGCTATAGCAACCACCAGATTTGGGAGACTGTTTCTTTATTGAGCGCGAACTGCATCCACATGAACCTGAGCCTATTGGTAAAAGCGAAATGGGTCTTGGATGATATACAATATGAGTAAGGAATCTCGAGGAAAGACAGACATGTTTTTCTAATTAAAACATAAAAGCCCTCTCCAAAATAGTTCCTAAGTAATAATTATCATGTCATCTTTACGCAAATTTCCATACAAAAACTTAAATCCATATCCAGAAACCCATAATTTTCCCATTTTTCATTTCATCTATTTTTTCTCAATTTAAGTACCACTGCTACTGCCGCATCCACTTCTTCTGCCTCCATCCAATTCTCCTTCGTGATCATAGTCTCCATCTACGTCCCCTTCATAACGACTTTTGCCTCCACAGCAACTACCGCCTCCTCCACCCCCACAACCACCACACATTCTGCCATTACAATAATCCTCCTGAATGGTTTCCAGTGATGTACAAGTTCTATTGAAGAGCTCGTTTCTATCGTTTTCTTCTGCTTCTTCATTGCAATCACAAAAGTTACTGTCTTCAATGTCCAGATTGTAATAATTTCTATGGTTCTCTTTCAGTATATCATTCTTGACAACATTTCGCATTGTCAGATGACCCTCTTGGTCATCGCAGGTGATGTTCTCGGCTTTTTTTTTGCAAGAGGAAACTCTTCTAGGAGGGGGCGTATAATGAGGGGGCAGGAGTGGGTAAGCTAAATATTCTCTGCTTGACTGATTAAGTTTGCTCTGGGATTTAAGATTCGTTGCGGAATAATTTTCTTGTTCTTGGTGTTGGTGAGTCAAGGAAAGCGAGATTTTTGAGAAAGATGTGGGACTGGAAACACCTGAGTTACAACTACTTTCATTTACTTTGATAGACTTTTCAGAACTATTATCATTTTTAATTTATATATGGTATATATATATATATTTTATTTTTCATTAATAAAAATAATATTTGTAATAAGAAAAAAAAATTTCATTTGCACCTTAATACTAACTGAGGAGGTTTCTTAATCGGCCCAGCTTCATCAGCTTTGCTTATTTTGTACTCTAAAAACTGATTCTGTTTTTGATCGATTTTCTCTAGGATTGGATATTGATTTGAAAAACGGCGAGGACTTCCTGGTCTTCTTAGTCTTGTTTGTGAATTATTAAAGTTTATGTTGTTAAATCTGCGGCACACTTCGGATATTCCAGTTGATGGAGTGCTGTAGGAGAATATACACTGCTAGTCAGAATTATGAATTCACTTGTTTTTCGATGATTGTTTAAGTTCTTTTAAATTTAATCTATAAAAGATCACATATTTCTTTTAAGTTAAAAAATATTTAAATTCTGCTTAAAATGAGGTGAAGACAAAATACCTTTGTTAACTTTTAAAGAAGATATTGCAAAAAAACGTCAAATCAAAACGTCATAGAGGTAGCTTTGTAGCCATAACATTTTTCAATAATTAAAAAATAGTTCAATTATGTTAAAATTTTCGGTTTTATCTATAAGTTTTGAAATAACAATAATTCAAAGCTTAGTAAATTGATTAGAACGTTGCCTAAGACTAAGGTAACACCAGCCTAATTAAGTTGAATCAAACAAACACTTCTTTGATATAGGGTAAACGAAAAGTTTTCTTTGAATTGAAGAAAATTTATTTGAATCAAACAAACTTTGTTTAATTTAAAGAAATTGTTTCGCTAACCCTATATAAGAGAAATATTTACTTCATTGAAACAAACTTTTTCCTGAGTGTAATTAAACCATTTCAAAAATATGAGAACATGTAACGACTACGAAGTGTCAGAGTACTTCTCTTACTCGCAATCTAATTATATAAAAGTTTAGACAACACGATGGTCGTTTCATATCTTACCATCCCGGCCATTCCTGACCTTTCTTCCGTCCTCGGACGCTTCCGATACAATACTCTATTCACAATTAAAATTAAAATTCGTTCTATTCATTCATCATTCCTTTGTCAAAAAATCCACATGATCGCATATTCTCAGGCTCCCATATACTCTTATACTTCCTTTGTGTGAATTGATTTTCTTGGATATCAGCTACAACATATCTATCGTTTCTCAATATTTTAGTCATAGCGAAGGGCCCTTTAAATTTTGGACGTAATTTTGGCGACACGTCTTTTGTAGTATCGAAGTTTCTAATCATATATGGTATTTGTTGAGAGCCCGAAAATCAAAACACATTTGTGGTTCCCCGTTTCTTTCAGTACAATTTTTCGGAATACGATAAGACTTATCTTTCATTCATAGTAGCCCTCTTTACTACTACTCCGAACACTTTCAACTTGGAGCTATTGATGCGCCTGTATACTGCTTGCCATTTGAATCGAGCTTTTCCACCAAGCTTGGTTTCACCAAACTCTCTTTTATTAAACTCACTGCTCTACCACTGTCAAGGAGCACTCTGAAGACCATGCTGTACATTTCTTTGTCCTCTTCCAGTTGCAGCTCCACCAACTGATGGAAATCATCGTCCTCTTTCCTCGACGTTGGCTATCTCCTGCTCCCAGGCCCTCCTCCTCTTGGGGCAGCTGCTAATCGTATGTTCCGTGGGCCCACACGAGTAACAAGCTCCCTTTTTGGAGGATTTCTTGGCTACATTGAACGGCCACGTGTCCGAATTTACCGCAGTTGTAACACTTAGGCTTGGTATATTTGACCCTTTCCTTATCGTTGGCGCCTTCAGCTTTCTCTCAGCTTTTCTGAGGTCTCGAATACGCTTCGTATGTGTGGCTTTCAGTATATAGGGCAACTTTTTCTAATGCTTTCAGAAACTCTTCTAGGGAATTAAATTGTAGTCGATTCTCACCTCCTCATTGATTGGAACTTTATTCACTAAGATAATTTGCTTTTCAGCCTCCTGAGCAATAGCCTCTCCATCTTGTTGGATAACCACAATTCTTCCGGATCGTTTTCGTATAAACGAGCAATAAGCTGACCCTTAATTCCCGTTATGGTACACCCGCGTGTATCATAACCCCACTTCTAAAACTGTAAGAGTATTCTTTTACTCGTAATCTTATTATTTAAAAGTCTAGGCAACAGAATGATCGTTTGACCATACGCGCAACTGGTTTCAAAAGAGTAAAATGTCAGGTTTATTCAAATAATAGCTGACCGAATATAAAAGTTAGGACTTCGTCCTTATCGCGTTGAAAAAGAACTGCCTCACACCTGAACTATCTCCAGGTATCCCCCTCTCATAAGTCCTTTTTCGCGCCAACTTTAACTTTAACTTTTTTACATTAACTTAACTTTAACTTAAATTTTTTTTAACTTTAGGCACAATGTCAGTGTAGGGTAATAATTGTGCAATTGGATCAATAAGGTTCTCATATTATATAGACATTTAAGAATGTCCATTATTTCGAAAGTTATTCATATTTTTATAAAACATTAAAATTTTACATTTTTTGGCAATAGGTGCACTCGATGTCAAGTAATCACAAGAATTTCGTGCTTGAATGAGATTTGCATGTAACTCGGTTAGTAGTGTTTAAAAACCACAATACATTTTTTTATTGTTCTATGCAAATTAAAGATACAAAAAATTGCTTTTTTGAAAATCCTACATTTTTTATATATATTTTTTTTGCCTCCATTTTATAAAAAATATCAATAAATTTCGAATAAATAATTATTTTTTAACATATTTTACAATCTGATAGACTTGTGGGAAAAATTGTAAAATTATTCTCCAGGATGTCATAGAAGTGTTAGATAAATTTGAATATTTTTCCTGTTTTAAAAAATATTTTTTCATCACACATGGACGGAATATGTGATACTGCACAGCGGTTTTCCGTGCGCATAGTGGCATATTTCTCTTTGCTTAGCGTGTGCAACATTCCACAATAACACACGGAAAACGGCTGTGAAGTATAGAACATACAGGCACATTCCTCGCATGATGAAAAATCATGTATGCGTAATTATAGGTATTTCACGTTGTGGCGTAATAATGCAAAATGGCCGTACGCTGGTGCATAAAGATTGGCATCAAATGCATGGGACTGAACTATATTTTTTTAATATCTTCATAAACAATTATTTCTTGACATTTTAGTATTTGGAAAATAGTTTTAGTTTCTGAAAATCTATTTAATGAAATAATAAAATAGATACATTTTTTAATTTCGATTTTTATAAATTATTGAGTAGTTTTTCAGAAACTAAAACTATTTTTTAGATACTAAAATGTTGAGAAATTATTTTTTAAGAAAATATTAAAAAAATAAAGTTCAGTCCCATGCATTTGGTGCCAATATTTATGCAGCAGACATTTTGAATTATAACGTCACAATGTGAAATACCTAATATATGCAACTAACTATACCCCACTCGTTACAGAGTGTACGTAGTACGTACTATTATAAAACATTGAAAATTGATGTTTTTTGCAATATATTCTTGAAAAATTGACAAAGTATCACCGTCTTGAGCACATTTTAAGCAAGATTTTAATAGATTATAATTTAATTAAAAGAAAAAATGTATTTTTTTATGTAATTAAATACAAGAGAACTTGGGCGATCATTGAAAAATAGATGACCTCCTAATTCTGACCGGATATAATAAATCAGATTGTCATTTTAGTTCGATGATAAATATGGTAATTAATTACCTAAAGTAGAAATGTTTTAGAAAGCAAGCAAAGAATCTCAATCGTACTTAATATTAATATTTAATATAAATATATCAAATTAATTTTCATGGAAACCAAAATCTTTGTGATGCAGATTGATGATTGATCCAGTGACCAGCGTTCGAATTCCATGAATTTTGCAGTGGATTGCAGTAAGTAATTATAGAACTAACAACACCAAGATTCAAATTTTTTCTTTCGTACCACTTATTTTTTTCTTTCAAATTAAATATTTCTTCTTCTTCTCCTCCACCCCGAAACCTGGATTTTTCCAATGGACAAACGTTCAAATTTGGAATCTCTCCTTTCTTACTAAAAACAGGACAATCTTCAGAGCAACAACAGCAGCAATCCGAAAAATAAGCTGAAGTCGAATTCTTTAAAGGTACGGTGTCTCGTTTTTTTGTTTCTGTAATTTCTTCTTTCCCACGCGTTGAAACTGATAATACCGGTCCGGCACTTGTAGAAAAAAGTTTCGAGTAACAATTTCGACAAAAAATTTCTTCAATATTAGTGGCTAATGTACAACTATCGAGCAATTTTCGGCAATTTCCTAGAGAAATGAATATTTCAGGATATAATTTTAGAAAAAAATGTCACGAGCCGTGTTATTTTGTTAAATTAATTGATTTAGAAATAAATAAAAGTGGATGTAGAGTAGGGTGGCTCAAAAACACTTTTCTTTTCTAGAGAGTCTCGATGCTCCCATTTCGATTCGAAATCCGAAAAAAGAAATTCCCTTTACAAAAAGTCAAATTTTCGGGAAAAAAATTATTTAAACAAATTCAATTTGTTTAAATAATTGAAAATTAATTAACCAATGTTAATCAATATTCCATTAGACCAATAGTAATAATTTTTATAAAGAAAAA
>JAUESI010000034.1:3765487-3779067 GCA_032275145.1 Synergus laeviventris
TAATAAATAATCTTAATAAAATAAAATATCTTAATAAATAATCTCGATGGGACGTTCGGAAAGAAATCGGAAGCAAATTTCACATAGAATTCGGAAAGCATGATCGGAAAGCGTTTTCTTTCCGAACTCTTTACGTTCTTTTCGGCAGGGTATGTACATTATTTTATTCATTTTATTATAACTAGAAGGTAAATAATTATCATTTTATTGTACATTTTACACATATATTATATTTTATAATTATTATACATATACATTATATATATACATTACTTGTAATTTCATTGATAATTTACACACCCCATATAGAACAGGCGCGTAAATAAATAAACAGAAACTTCCTTTTCTCAAAAAAAGATATTTAAATCCGTTAAAAACCTTCCTTATTTGATGCGGTGAAAACATGATTTGGCATGTTATTTATACCTTGGATTACCTGTTGACAATAAATAACCACATTAGGCAGATACAGTAACACATTAAAATATGAAATATGTTCATTTGTTTGATAAAGTACAATAATTATAAACCAAAACGTTTTTTTTTTATTTTGAGTATATTTATTTTTTTTTAATATGAAGCAACTAAAAAATTAACAAACTAGCTGTCCATTCGATTTTGTGTGTTTGATTTAATTTAATTTATATTTTTTTCTGCTCATTTATTGAACACTTTGCACTTTCTTATTTTTTCTCTTCTTTTTTCCCCTTATTTCTCATTAAGAAATACAAATCTAGGAAAATTGTGTCCAAATCTTCGACATCCTCAAAAAAATCTGTAATAATATTATTACACACACTTAAACGATTATGCCGCGACACACTTCAATGCACAATTTCACACCAAAATTCACTTTAGTTCACTTTCGCATGTAAACATTAAAAAGTTTTCAATACACGAAAAATAGACAGTGATGCTTTCACTACGGAAGTAAAAGAAATATTGAAAGTGAAGGAAAGGGCTGTTGAGGAAAAGAAAATTTACAATCTTGAAAAATATTGATGAACATCTGTTTCAAAATTCCTAGCGCCTTATATTCTTTATACCTATACTTATAGAAACAAGTTTACGAACATTTTTTTATGCTGTATTCCGTGCTGTGAATGGCAAAATTTTGAAACAGATGTTCACCAATATTTTTCAGGATTTTAAATTTCCTTTTTCTGAATAGCCCTTTCCTTCAATTTCTTTAGTAAAGAATCACTGAATAATTTTCGTGTTTTTTTGAAATTTCTAATGTTTACGGGCGAAAGTGAAGTGAAGTGAATTCTGAAATACTCATTGAAGGGTGGAATATGAATTGAGAAGTAAACACTTTTTTTTAATAAATAGTGATTACACTGATTTTTTTATGTTAAAAATAAATTCGTAATTTTGTTTTTTTTTCATTTTGACTTCAGGTTCGTGATCAGTGACCCCGAAAACCCTTTTATACCAATTTGTAAAAGATTCAAATATTTATTTAGCATAGTCATCCGGCATATTGGATCCGTCATATTAATTTTTAATTTTGACCTCTCAGATTCTTAATCAGCGACCCCAAAAACTTTCGAATAAGAAAATTTGGCACATTTTATAAACATTTTCTACTTTATAGAAAAAATATCAATTTTTCTTATTCCTGAAAACTGTTGAGCCATACTGAATACTGTCGAGCTATACCAAATCTAACGTAAACTTCAGGAGGGACGTGCGATGACTAAAATCCTAGATTATAACATTTTCTTTATGTTTGTTAAAGTTATTAGGTTATATCTGGTTATATTAATTCCGCGTGAGGTTGCAAATATAAGAATGTTTCTAAAAGAAAACTTATTTGATTATTTAAACCTGTACAGAATATTATACGATCAATTTTTGCTCCAAATAAAAATTCTGTGACTAAATCAACTAGTATATTTTCCATGAAAATAATAATATTAAGAATTTAAATCATTTTGTATAAAATAAATTTTTTTTTAAATTATGCATTTGAATTTAGTGGATTTTTTTTGGTAAAGAAGATGTCTTCTTTATCGATCGGGTCTAGCATAGCGCATGCAGGCGATGCAGGGGAAATGGTCGGTCGGAAGTGTCGGTGTCGGAAACTCGGAACGGAACGGCAGCCATTCCCAGCCATTCCACGGATACCTGGTGAAAGCTTAAGGTTGTGAGCGTTGTTCGTCATCGGGTAAAGAAATTCAGTATTCATCGTTTTGCAATTTTCCTCCATCACTCGTGGACGACGTATTCATTGAGGGCAGATCCTTTTCATATTGTAAGTTTACTGAGTTGGATAAAATACGGAACGCTCCATGGGCAATATTTACAAAAGCCCTTGCTATTTTGCTGGCGTGGCGTTTTCTCTGACGCAACGGAGATTTTCTAATCTAATTAAAATTAGACTGTGTTTTCATAGTGATCGTGATTTTTAAACCTTAGGCTCGTGTTTATTTAAAAGAGTTGCTTTTGCAAATAAAAAACGGAGTTTTAGAGGAGAGAGAATAATAGGCAATAAGTGTTCAGAGACCTTGACGTTTTGCGTCGAATCGACTGCATTGAGTTTTCTCATGATTTTTGGTTTTTGAGTCATCAAGTCTTATTATTGACGCGTTCCCGGTCAATTTTTCTTGTAAACCATAATTAATATTTATTGTATCCAACGGGAGTGAATTAGAAAATTATTGGCATTCTCAACTTCAAAAATATCGTCAAAGATATTTCTTTAAAGAAAAACTTGAATTTTCTCTTAAATTTAAACGTAAATTTTTCAGTTTGATCACGATTATTTTACACGCTATCTAGATTTACGTTGACCAAATAATTTAGTATTATCTCAGGTGGATAATTGATAAAAAATTATATTTGATTTATATAGATAGATAGATATTTAAAAAGAAAAAAATTATAAATAGATACAATAAAAAAAACAAGCTAATACACGTTTTAAATCTTAATTTTGATATTTTAAACATATCTATTAAATTAAATATACTGGTATATCTTATGATAATTAAAAATATTAGCAGGTTTACAATATGTACAGATCAATCTATTAATATTTCAACACAATGCTACGTTTTCGATATTTCACTTTAAAAGGTTTGTAACTAATACGTATTACAGTATTAGACTTTCTCATATTTTAGTATGTACATATAATAAGTCAGTCCTGTTGAATGAAGTTTCATTTTAATATAGAAGAATGCACTTGCGTCGAGAAGGTATCATAGAATTCCATGAATTGCAAATTTTTCTGAGTCTAAATCTGCAATGAAAATTCCACTCTTAGCACTTTCTCGTACCTGGATTCGATAAAAATGATAATCAAGAGTAAACTCTCGCTGCTATGAACCCGGATCTGTAATCTGAAAAGTACCTGGGGTACTTAATTTAAAGATAGTATTAATTAATTTTCTAATTCCATTGTGTCAATCAAAAACTGAGTCCCGAGGATCTACCGTTGACTGATGACCTGAACAATGGAAATTGCCCTTTCAGAGAAATACTGAACAATGAAATTCAGAAGTTAAGGTTATAAACTTTACAGTTCTTCAGTAAAGACAACACTTCTGCGGGCTCTACATTTTTCAACCCGGCTTTTCTTAAATTACATCCATCCCGGTTCTTCTAAAGAAGTTTTATCTGAAGCAGTCTAGGTAAGTATAACTGTCAAGCCAGAACGAGTCCAGAATAATTCCTCTGATGAAGAGATTTACCTGAAATTATTCATAATGTTAACCAAGATATAAAAGAAACGTGGAAGATAGTTTTTGTTCAACTTTCAAATCATTTGGAAGGAGATTATTAATATAAGCAATATAATATAAACTGCATTATAATAACTCAATATTTAATTCCGATTGCACAAAAAATTTTCTAAAAAAGGTACTTGTAGTATTTTTAGACATAGTTAATTCTCTATTATCTATGTTTATTAAATTCTAAGGATATCTAATTAATTAACACTGCAATTTATAATTAAAAACTCACTTATATTTTTATAGTAAGTTATTTACAATTTCCTGTATATTAACTTTTGTCGATTCTTTATTAAAAGCAAAATTAGTTTAAGAAGTTAAAAATTAATTTAAATTAATTCCATTTGTTAAAGTTGAAATTTATCATTTTTGTTTTTAATAAGCAGCTTATTTAATAATCAACAACGAAGTTTGTACATTATTGTTTGAAGAATAGGGAAAATGATATCTCCTCTTTTTTTTAATGCATATGTAATTTATACATTAAATATCATTTAAGATTTCCTATAGTAATAATAGTAACAGTTTAAAAACAAAAAATTTTCAAGGTTAAGGAAAATCTTAATTTATAAAAATAATTCGCCAGAAATTTAATAAAGAACCGAATTTTATCTATTGGTTGTAAAATTGAGATCACCTATGAAAATTCTGATCATTTTTCCAATCGATTTAAGAATCTATTGTGAAATAAGATTCACATTTTGAATTCAAGAAAAATATTACGACGTTCGTATCAGGTTGTAGTCCAGAATTTAATTTATATTTTGCAAAAATAGAGTAGTTTTTTTTATAATAAATTTGGGAATAAAAATTGTTTTATCAGTCAGTTTTACTGATAGAAAATATATTGGTAAAGGTTCATAGAAAATAGATTATATTTTATTAAATTTCAAAGATATAATCTACAAGATTAGTTATTAAGTAAAAGCAATAAATTATCATTTTTCATTTTTTTTCAATGTATTTCAAATGAATTAGGATGCATCAGCGATCTTCTAATTTAAATTCGTTCATCGGCCATTCAAACGTTCAAGCGACTTGATCGAGAACTCAGGAGTTTAATTAAAAACTCGGAGTTTATCTATACTATATAAGAGAGATTATTATTTTTATTTTTTCTATTGTAAAAAAATCATTTTAGAATTTTTTTTAACAGGAAAATTGGAAATGACCGGGAATTTGAAATCACTCGTCAAATCGCCACCCTGTAAATTCTTTAAACTATTTAAGTGGAAAAAATTAAATCGTTGGTCAATTACTAATGCCATGACCTTTGTTATATTTAATTATAATACAATTCTAATGTTACGAAACTGATTTCATTTCATGGAATTCAAGTAAATCACGACTTCTTTGGAAATGAATCTATTCTGCATTCTTAAAGTGAACTTCAAACATTCACAGGACGTCTTTTGTACGTTTTTTTACAACAATCTCTAATTCACATTTTCAATACATCGGCTATTTAAGAATTATACCTTGTGGTTATATTATGTTGAAATACGTATTAATAAGAATTTTGCAAGGTTTATATGAAATCCTACTTTTAGCGGCTCTGTTAACTCCATAAAAAATTGATTTGTCTTTTTTTAATAAATAGGAATATAATATTTTAAATAAATATTTGTGTGGTGAAATTAGACAAGTGGATTAAACAGGACATCTAAAATTTGAATTTCGATTCTATCTATGTACAATACTTGCTTATTATTAAGAGGGGTTATGAGATACAGCATAGCAACAATGATGTATGTTACAGGACCTTAGAGAGATTGGTGTGTATTAAGTGCAAAGAGCAAATAAGCCGTCCACGATGGAGTTTCTAACAATGATGCAGTGAAATACTGCTCCTTTTCCGCTTCTTCATTTTATCATTCCTCACTGATGGGCCATTTGCTGCCTGCTCTTCTTTATTCTCGTCGACTTCTTAGCTTGCATCATACCTTTTAGCTGAGCTAGCAAATTGAAGAAGGAAGAAATTTCTGTGAAGGTAATACAATAATAGTAACGTAATAAAATTATTTTCTAATTTATAAATTATTTCCCTTGAATTTATAAAACGGGACTTCAAGGAAGCAGCACCGTTTTTGAATAAATAAAAAAAATCTGAAGTATTAATTATGATGCTTATTATAATCAAAGAAATTTCATTATCATCGTGTTCCGGAGACAAGAATTTTCCCCAACGTAATACCATTAGTTTATAATTTGGGAAACAGGTTTAAGACTGATTTGAGTGTTTGGAGAAATGTCTATCCAATATATAATCATATTTTTCTAGGTTTACGTAAGTAAGCTCTCCTTAAATTTATAAAACGGGACTTCAAGGACGCAGCACCTTATTTTAAATAAATAAATAAACCCTGAAGTATTAATTATGGTGCTTATTATGCTCAAATAAATTTCATCGCCATCGTGATCCGGGTGCTAGAATTTTCCCTAACATCTCATTTTAGGGGAGATACTGCATTTGCTTCACTTGTTTTATCCAAATAAAGTTTTTAGCTTTTTTTTTTCATTTCTGAAGGAAATTTTGAATGAATAAATGCAATTTTCAGCCACTTCGTGTTTCAATTTTTAATTTGTAGCTGGTGCTGCAAAAAAGAAGCTTATCTTTATATACACATTGTATATCGTCGAGTTCACCCTCATCTCTAAGAATTAAAAGATGTTTCTATCGTTTTCACTAAAGCTAATTTATTCCTGGAATAGATCTTTTATTCACTGGATATTCTCTCTTGAACTTCAAGCTCTGAAGCAAAGTTCTAAAATTAAATATTTTTAAATGATGAAAGAACCTAGGGAAGGAAGATTGCCTCGAATTTTTCTTGCAGGTTTTACTTATAAGAGATAAGACTTTCAGAATTATATTAATAATTATAAATTGCGGAAAATCACTGGACACTAATTGATACACATTTCATTTATCTATACTTTAATATAATCGAGTGGTTTTAGTTTTTCGGGCCTGACATTTTTTAGAGAGATATTTCGATGAGAAAAAATTAAATGCATGTTTCGTATTTGATGTACAAGTACCATTGTATGAACATTGATAAAAACTCACTATTTGAAAGTTTGATAGTCTCTTTTATATTAGCTGGATGAATTTGCATCGTGGAACTTCCTCCCATTTTTTTGAAAGAAGGTTTATGTTAGAAAACTGGATTGATTGTTGCAAATGTTGTAATCACTTTAATTATCTGGCTAGATCAAGTTTCTACGATTGAGTTTCTTGGCTTTAGAAAAAAATTGTTTTTCCTCACATAATTATTGATTTTTATTCAAATTCATGATTTGGGACTTCTTTGATATTTTCAATCTGAAGCAGTGAAATTCAAAGAGTTAGTTTCTACTTATTATTTTTATTAGATAGAATATCTAATATTTCAGCTTTAAGAAAATATTGTCATCTAAGATTGAATGGAGGTGCAGGAATCGGAGTTCGAATGAATCTTCAAGTGTTTTGGACTTTCCTCGGACTGAGAATAAGTCAAATCAACTGAGCTTCGTTCATTTGACATTGGGACATTGGTTTTGATTTCAGTTTTTCTATGTATCGATTATATAATCCTTGGTAACAGTTTAAATTTGTCTCGTTAAGATTTTTCGAGAACTCCTTTCTTTCGTCTGTTAAAATTTTATTGGCACTGAAAATAAACAATCAGGATGTTTAAAGAAACCTTGAATTTCAAGATGAATTGACTAACGATTCTACGTAAACTTTATCTTTAAAAAAAAACTGAGTGATATTTCCAAAAAATAAGATACTTTTATATGACAAAAGAAGTAAATTTGTTGTAAAAACTTGTAAGATTAGGTAGGTAAGTACCTAAATTCGTAAACCTTGATTAAAATAATTTAAGGCAGGACATAAATATATCAACTATTTGCAAAATTCTCAAAACGTAGACTCCACCTGTAAAAGTTTGATGACTACTTTAGAAAAAAGATCGAAACTTCTAAGCGGTTTGGGGCAGCACTTTCAACTTCTTATTTCCGGATGAAGTCTTTTACAGAGGAATGTTTTATATCAACCCAACAGTCACGTCTGCAAAATATTAATGGAGTGATCAACTCTACGATTCAAATAAGAGTGGACAATCGTGGACAGACTTTAACTTTTTTCAAGTGATTTACGCTTCGTTATTTCAGTTGTCATTTTTGTCATTCTTATATTTTCGATACTGCAAAAATTGCAAAAATTAACAATTAATGTTAAAGTTGGATTCCCGCCGATCATATATTTTTAAAAACTAGAATATTGAAATTTATAGACATTTTATTGAATGATTTCTTAAAATTATTTAAATCAATATTTTGAAAATATACGTCATAGTATAAATTTTACTAAGAAATTTCGTTTTATAAGATACATATTTTTTTTAATCCCAGATTCCAATGTACAATCCGAAAAAAGAAATTAATATATGTATCGGGCTTTGACGCTCATAACACGCTCCCACGGTACCTTGGAAATTATGTACCTTTAAATCCAAAAATATCAATTCCTCATGACATCATCGATCCGTTTAAACACTTTATTCTCTTTTTTTACTACAAGTTATTACTCTTAGTCTAGTGGAATATTTATTACATTTGGTTAATTACTTTGAAATAATTCATATAAATTTCATTTGTTTAAACAATTTTTTTCGAAAATTCATGTTTTTTATTACAAATTATTACTATTTATCTAGTGGAATATTTATCAACTTATTTAATTAATTTTGGATAATTTAAACATATTAAATTCATTTAAACCATTGTTTCTACATTTGTAAATTTCTCTTTTCTGTTATTATAATATTATAATATCTGACAGTTGAAAATCATAATTTTTTGATGTACATCAGAATTTGTTCAACAATTAGTTATCTGCTTAATAGGAACATATGATGTTTGAAAACTTTTAGGCCCATTTTAAAAATGTTTCTCTCAAGAAACATCTTCGAAATTTTCGGGTATATACATAGAGGTTTATATTTAATAGATATCGTTGCACCCCTAATTTATTTTTTGAGCATTAAAAGTGTTTATTTCATTTCTGATATTCCATCAAATTACAAAGAGTTCGTTTTTTTCTTATATAATTTTAGAATTGTAATATTAATAACAGAGAAATAAAATGTGGAAAAAAATTGAATTTCTTTAAATAATTGAAAATTAATTAACCAATATCGATTGATAAATGTACCACTAGAGCAATAGAAATAATTTTTAGTAAAAAAAAAACTGAAAAACGTAATTTTTCTCATGACTTCTACATGAGGAACTTCAAGCACCTATTAAATTAAAAATAAAAATAATAAAACTTTGCTGTCGAAAACATTTTTCAATCTGAAAGTGATGCTTAGATGCTTATTTTTCTAAAAATTTTAATTTGGTTTCAAATCGATTTTTTCACTTATCTGCATGAGTTATAATAAATTAAATTTATATTAATATTTATAAAATAATTTAAGGAGTAATCTAACTTTACTATTGAGGAATTAACCACGAGACACTTTAGTATAAATAAATGTGAGCATACTGTTTATAAACAATAGGACTTAGACACATTATTTAAAAATAGCTCAAAAATAAAAACTGATAATTAGGCCCAATTGAAGAATATTTTTGAAAATCATAAAATTGATCATATCATTTGCTTTTCTACAGATGTTTGGCCTATTACATTGCTTTATTAAGAACACAATATAAAAGAAACGCATAAACAACACAATTATAGTGTAAATATCAAGAATTTTTATTATAGAATGGTTTGTATAATGAGATATAAATTAATTTGTTGCTAGGAATATAATGACAAATGTAGAACTAAATCTTCCATTATGAACAATTTCTGCAATTTATTGTAAGCAATCTTAATGAATTCCTATCACGTGTTTGGATGTATGTGATAATAACTATATTAGCATTTGTCACGAAAATATATTCTTGTAATATTAACAATATTTTTAGTCTCTAAAAAATTCTTAGTAAAGAATTTTATGGAGTTTTAACACATTAAATTCACCTGTAATTTAAAAGTGATTTTAAGGAATTTCAAGGGATATTAAAAGTTTTTTGAAATCCCTTGAAGTTACTTACCATTTAGATAAATTTAGATACCCTGGTTTTTTTTCATAATTTTTACTTTTTGAAAAAAAAATAGTGCACAGACGTAAAGAATGTGAAAACGGGCGTCCGTGCTCTATTATTTTTTTCAAAAAGTAAACATTGTGAAAAAAACGGAGTTATTTAAATTTACTTACATGGTGTGCAATTACTACATGCCCTTAAAATCAAATGAAATTGCTTAAAATATCTTGAAATCTCTAGTTCTGTCTTAGTTTTGGAAAATTTCTTTGATATTCTTAATCCAATAAATTTAAAAGAATAAAATAAAAAAGTTCACCCGGTTAAACGTCAATAATGTCAACCAATACTGTATGAGTGAAAGTATTTTTATATTTAACATTAAATCAAAACATGTAATTTTTGCTCTATTGTATTTCAAAATTTTTTAGAAAGAAAGTCATGAATTAACAAAAATCTTTGTGTTTTACAGTAAATATAAATACACTACTCTACCGAGGTAGTTCCCTTCATACTAATTTTTCTTAGAATTGGCGCTAATATATATATATATATATATATATATATATATATATATAAATATATTGTAGATATAAGGGGTTCGTGGGGCAAGGGAGAAGAGTCGTTTCGAACTCAGCAGTACCGAACAAAAAGATAGGCAGTATCCTAAGCGGATAATTTCGTTATTTTGCTTCAGTTCACCAGAGCTCGCTTTCAGTGCAAAAAGCAACCAATCAGACGCAACTATTCAAAATCTACCAATCGCGCCATGCGCGATGCATGCACGCCTCGTGGAACACTGGAATTAACACGGTAGAGCAGTGTATGTCTTTCAACCTACTGGGAAAATTGAAAAACCGGGAATTTGAAATCGCCACCCTAATTAAGAAATTAATTTGTACAAAATTGATCACAGTGAAACGTTTGTCTTCTTTGGAAAATCGTCTATTGTTCTTTACACCTATGTAGATTATTTTGTGTGTGTGTTGCATATAATTATGTAATTTTTATTCTTGCGATAAATATCTACTTTGAATCATTACTCGTTAAAATTTCGAAGCTAACAATTTTTTTTGTGTTTTATAAATAGCCATGATCAGTCGTAATTCTGCAACGCAGGAAGTGTTAGTTCATTGTTTGCTTCTAAGTGCCTTATATATACGTAAGCTCGTGAAGCAAAAGCTTAAGGAAAAACTCTTTAAATTTACAAATTGCTTCAAATTCTTTCTTTCAAAAATATAAAAGAAAATAAATCAGAGATAACGCATCCAATATTGCTAATGAGTAATGATAGGAAATTTAAAAATACTTAAATTTAAAACTTAAGCTCAGCGTGGCAACTGAAATTTAATTGAAAAAGTTTACTTTTTATCATGGTAAAATTTTTATTTTAATTCCTTTAATAATTATATATACTTTATGTTTAGAATAAACATGAATTAAAATAAATCTTAGCGCTTTACGGCAAACATACCTCCCTGAAGCTCTACAATTTCTAAAATAGAAATGTGTTCTAGCTTATTATTTTCAGAATCGTTCGCTATTCAATATTGAAAAAGTGTTTGAATAATATTTTTATCAATATATTTTTAATATATTTACGAAAAGAAATATCACAACATTAATCTCATCTGTGGTGTTGTTTCATAGACTTCGTTGGAATATGGTCGTAATGTCTCCATATCTTAAATTGCAGATAAATATCAGACATCAAAATGAGTGTCATAATTAGGCTACAAAATCTGGCGTGGTCTGCTAACGCCTTGGACATTCGCCAGTTCTTCCGAGGACTCAGCATTCCTGAAGGTGGCGTACATATCGTTGGTGGAGAACTGGGAGATGCTTTCATAGCATTTAGGTGAGACATTCAAAAAAAAAAATTTAATTCTACTTATCAATTAATCCCTGGTAATAAGGTTTGAATTAAGAATAGTTGAGAATTTGTGTATTCCTCTGAATACGCAATTTTCCCTCCGCCTAAAAGTTTTTTTCCATAAAAATGAATATTTAAAAAAAATGAATTCAGGGAAGTTATAAAAAATGCTAAGCGACTATTATTGACTATCGTTTGGTTGAAATAATTAAAAAATAATTATTATCGACAGTTCATTATCAATACTTCCGTTTTAGCAAAAAAAAAATTTTTTTCATTATGCAAGATAAATCGAGTCAATAACGGTCCGTTTCAATGTTCTCTACCGTTTCCCAAAGTTTCAGGGCAAAATATTTATTTTTGTAGCCGTAAAGTTGGGGAATTTAGTCAATCAAATTGTAGCATTTTTAGCAAAAAAAAATTTTTTTTCATTGTGCGAGGTAAATCGAGTAAATAATGGTCCGTTTTAATGTTCTTTACCGTTTCCCAAAGTTTCAAGGCAAAATATTTATTTTTGTAGCCGTAAAGTTGGGGAATTCGAACATATAAAATCAATCATTTTTCTAAGTATCACATGCCCTTAAAAAGAATTAGTAAATAACAGAATGTAATAGAAGGAATAGAAAAACTTAAAGTAATTTCTTTATTACTTAAATAATTTTATGGTGCAACTTATTTATCCTATTTTTTTCATTATTAAATCGGCCTATAACTTAAAAGTCGCAAAATATTTAAATTTGTATATTTTAATAGTTTATTTCAACGTGCTAAAAGTGCCTTAATCCCTGTTAATATAGTGGAGAATATATTACAGATGAAACCATTTCAAATATATGAATTAAAATTATTTTTAGACTGAAATTTGTAAATATTAATTTTGCTGTATTTAACCCATATTACAGGGTCACAAATTCTATGAAGTGATCAATAAAGATCTAGACCCATTGAAAAATGCTAAGCTAGGTGGCCAGAAAAGTCAATTTTTCAATTTCCCTCACTTTCAGACAAATTTCCCTGACAGAAAATTATTAAAAATGGGATTAAATTTGCAATAATAGTGCTATTGAAATTTTTCAACAATTTTGCATAACGTTACATTAAATCTTTTTAAATGCTTTTAAATTCCTAGGACTGTCTCAAAATTCCTTAGAACTCCACGACAAACTTTAGAATTCCTTAAAATTTCATGAAGTCAATTAGAATATCTTAAAAAATTCTACGAAATTTTTTCAAATTTCTTAATATTCCATAAAATCCCTTAAATTCTCACTACTTCCTTTAAAATGACTCAAATCAAAATTACCCGGTCACATTTAAATCCATTAAAGTCTCTGCAAATTGCTTAAAATTCAATGAGGAAGCTTCAAATCTCTTAATATTCCATAAAATCACTTAAAAAATATCAACATTTCTTAAAATTCTTACAAGCTTCTTAAAATCGTTTAAATTTCTACGAAAAACTTTTAAATCTCTTAAAATTCCGTAAGTAACGTCAAAATCTCTTGATATTATTGGAAACTTATTGAAATTCCTTAAAATTTACTGAATTCTCTTGAAATTGCTTAAAATTCTACAAAATATTTTTAAAATCATAAAAATCTGGTGAAATCCTTTCAAATTCAAAAAGGAACTTTAAAATTTCTTAAAATCTCAAAAATATTCCTCGAAACGCATCTTAAAACCTTTAAGGGCATGTGATACTTAGAAAAATTATTGATCAAATTCCTCAACTTTACGGCTACAAAAATAAATATTTTTCCCTGAAACTTTGGGAAACGGCAAAGAACATTGAAACGGACCGTTTAACGGAGTATTGATAATGAACTGTCGATAATAATTATTTTTTAATTATTTCAACCAAACGAGAGTCAATAATAGTCGCTTAG
>JAUESI010000034.1:3779167-3789592 GCA_032275145.1 Synergus laeviventris
TATTGACTCTCGTTTGGTTGAAATAATTAAAAAATAATTATTATCGACAGTTCATTATCAATACTTCCGTTTTAGCATAAAAAAAAATATTTTTTGTTATGCAAAAAAAAATCGAGTCGACAACGGTCCGTTTCAATGTTCTTTGCCGTTTCCCAAAGTTAGGGAATTTGAACATATAAAATCAATAATTTTTCTAAGTATCACAAAAATTCCTCAAGAATATTTTAAACTCCAAAAATCTTTAAAAATTCTATAAAATGCTTTACAATTAAAATGATTGAAAATTTCTTAAAATCTTTAATAATCTATAGGACCACCTCAAAATGTGCCTGGAAATTCTTTATAACCCCTTGAAATCCTTGGATATCTCTTAAAATCTTTTGAATAAATTATAATTTATTATTAATAGATCAATTTCTATTTTCTCTGACAGGTACACCATTCCCCTGATTTCCCTGACAATTTTTGACTTCCCTAACTTACCTGATAAGTGGCACACTGTGATGGCTGATATAAAACTTAAAAAATGAGAACGTTTAATTAAAAGCAATGAATATCGAATAATTTTAAATTAAAAGCCTATTTTTTATATTTGTATAAATATCTGAAATATCTTTTTGTTTTTCTTTTTTTAATTTCCCTACAGCACCGATGAGGACGCTCGTCAAGCAATGATGCTCGATGGTGGCAAAATAAAAGAAATGAAGATTAAGCTCCTTCTCAGCTCCCGGACAGAAATGCAAAAGGTCATCGAAACCGCTAGACAACAAACTCTTTCCTTGCAGTCCTTCATGCAGGCCACACCTGTGCCCGTCGTGCCAGCAGTGCAACCAAAGCAGACTTCTCCGCCCGACCCTCGACGAGAAAAAGACCGAGAGAACGAGAATGAATTAGGCAAGGACCGTAAAGAACGAAGGGACAAATCTCGTTCTCGAGACCGTTCAAGGTCACGTGATAAAGTTCGTGGTGAGCGTGACCGTCGCGATCGAGATAGAGACCGTGATCGTGATCGCGACAGAGGGCGAGAACGCGGAGGTCGCAGATTTGACCGAAGCCGATCTCGGGATCGCGATCGTGACAGGCGAGACAGACGACGTCGTCGTGATCGTTCAAAGTCACGTGATCGCACTCGATCCAAAGATCGTGATTTAAAACGAAACAGTATAGGCGACCCAAGACGTAAAGTTTCCAACGAAGAAGAAACCACTGACATCGTTTGTGTTGGTCAATTTGCCAAAGACAAATCCGGAGCCTCTGGAAAGAAACCTTCTTTGCTAGAGAATGGAGTCTGGGAAGTTCCACCTCGTGCTCAACAAATGCAAGCTGCTGGAATGATCGCTCCGAATATTCTAGGTGCTGGAATTGCAGCTCTTTCTGCTCAGGATGGCGATAGATCATTTGGAAATGCAATTTTAGCTAATTCATCTTCAATCTTACAACCCAATCAGTTCAGTCTCAATTGTCTAAATGGTGCTGGAAATCTGATGGGGGGTCGAATGCCAGGTTTAGGAATGAACACACTCTCGCAGGGTTTAGGAAATAACGTTTTACCTGGAAACAATAACATGGAACAAATGAATAGAGGGAGAGAACCCTGGTCTGATAATGGAAGGATGGACTCTGTTAGGTTTCCGAACAGACAAGGACCTTTTGGATCTCAAGATAATTCAAACTCGTTTAATAACGGGAATTCAGGTGGTTATCGTCCAGGAATTAGGCCGAATAATGCGTTTATGAACAAGGTTCAAGAATTAGATAGTCGGAGGAATCCTCATGCCTTCCAGGCGGCACCCTTTAAAGGTGGGTTTGATAAATCGAATGATAGATCTATGGACAGATCAGGCGATAGGTCAATGAAGAGGGGAACAAATAATTCACGCTTTGGAAAAAACGACAGTGGATCTTCTGAAAGTGGAAATTGTGTTGAGGTACGCAATATGCCTCTCAATGCTACTTATAGCGATGTTCGTCACGCATTCCAGGGACTTTTTATCAGAAAAGATGGACTCAAATTGATCAACGACAATCATGGAAATCGAGTAGGAATCGCTTATATTAAATTTGGAAAGTCAGATGGAAAAGAGCAAGCTCTAAAAACTGCGAGATATGTTCGTGGCTCTGAAGTGGAAGTTCTACACTTGGATGAGTCGCTATTCGAAAAGGCCATGGATTCCTACCCCATGAGTGAGAATAGGGATAACAATAGGTCTGGGTTTTCCGCAAGTCGGGAAAAGCATTCCGAAAGGGACGAAAATTTTTCCCCAGTGAGCAAAAGGGATTCTAAGGATTCGCCGATGGAGGAAAATATAGAATTCCCTGGGGAAAAGGAGACTAAAAAAGAGGCAGAGATAGGGAACTCACAAACAACTTCTTCTTGTATTATTCTAACCGAATTGCCTTCTTATGCAAAAGAAATGGACATTGGAAATCTCTTTCAAAATTCTAAGATCAACGATGTTTTTATCAAGACCACAGAAAAAGCTGGTATAACGAAATATGTAGGATTCGTTTACTTTGCAAAAAAGGAAGACGCAGAGAAGGCGCTAATGATTCCGCTCAAAATTGGACCCAAGCAAATCACCGCTGCTGCTCTTGGGCAACAAGAATTTGAGAAAGCGAAACGGGATTTTGAAGGTGATACTGGTAATAAATCGGAGTCTGATTGTATTATTATGAGGGGACTTCCTTATCAATCAAGTGATCGGGATATCTTGGACTTCTTCTCCGATATAGGAATTGTACCTCATAGGTAAGAATTTTTAAAAATATTTTTGATGAGGCCAGATTCATTTCAAATCATGCAGGCTCGACATGTTCAAGTTATAGAATCGTCTGCGGATAAAGGTCTGAGCACAATCGTGAAATGAACCTATAACCTGCACCCGAAGGTGATTCTGTCCTTTTCTAACATATTGCCATATCTCTCTTGTCACGTGACCGCAAGAGAGATAGTGCAATATGATAGAAAAGGACAAAACCACCGTCGGGTTCAGGTTATGGATTCAGTCCACGATTGTGCTTTCAAAGGATTTTAGACGACACTTATTTTACCGGATTAATAGGATTAATATAAATTTTCTTTTGAAAATGTTATGAGTATTTGAACTTCTAACATTTCAAACGCAATACAGATGAAAACGAAAATGATCAAAATTACAAATAGCAATAACTTCCTTCATTTTCAATTAAATGCATTAATCATATAGGCCAATCGATTCGTCTCGAGGCAAGGAATCTTTATTTACCTATCATTATTATTATCTTATTATTATTATAAATCTTTATTGATTGTGCTAATTACATAAAATACTGGAAATTTCCAGAAAGAAAAAGGAAAAAGATACTTGCAAGGACCACTCAAAGGGCGAGGTACAGCATATAGCTGCTTTATCAACTTAACCCTTAACAAAACTAAACTTCAAACTAAAACTAACAAACAATTTCTCAACAAAATAACAGCAGAAGATACAGAAAACTACTAAGTAGTCATGTAACAGATTCCTCAGCTGGACTGCCGCAACAACTCTGAATCAACCTAACCTAGAACTAAACTGAAATTATAAAACTTACAAAAAACTGTATTTTGTCATCACTACAAATGCTTAAAATAGGAAGAGAAATAATTTTTTTCAAAATCAAGATGAGATACGAAAAAAGTCACATACAAAATTTTTCTTTTCAAAATATATTATTAGTTTGTCAAGAATAAGTAAGAAGAGTGTAAATCAACAAGTTGAACACTTTTTATACAAATTAAAAATATTTCCCGATAATAAAATTTTTATATTTTGATAAAATAAGTTTAATTACCTGAGATTTTGAATTACTATTCCACGGTCATATCTTTCTAATCGTGCCCAATTATAAAATATAATATTACTGTGGAAAAATAATTTTAAATTGCCGGTAATTAAAGGTATTTTATAAAAATATTTTGAATTTGTATAAAATTTGTACAACTTGTCAATTTATACCCTTCTTCCTTATATTTTTCACAAACTAAGAATGTACAAACCTAGAAAAAAATTAAAGAAAAAAACGTCAATTGTCGTTTTGAGACAATTTATTTTCAACATTTTTAGAAAAGCTGCCGCTATTAATATTTATATTGGTTTAGGAACTACAGCACTTTAAAGAAAAAATTTGCACATTTTTTTTATAAATTGCGTTTTGAGTTTCACAAGTTCAAATGCTTATTATTAGGTTTTGTAAATTAGGTTTATTAGCCTTATATTAAATCTAAATGCTTTTTTCAGAATACACATGATGTTAAATCAAGCAGGGAAGCCAGCTGGCGAATGCTTCTGTGAGTTTGATACACCAGAAGAAGCTGTTCGCGCAATCGGCAAAAACGGATTACCTCTCGGTAAAAACGTCCCAACGATAATGTTGATGTCCAGGAGCAAAATGTTAGAAACCCTAGGACTCGCCGATGCTCAATCAGCTCCATCACCAATCCAACAACCGCCACATCATTTCTCTATGCACCATCACCCTATGCATGAGTTGCGACCAAGATTCTCTGGACCTATGCACCATCCTCGTTTCGGTGGTGGGTATGGACCTAGGGGACCACCTCCAGGGATGATGGGAATACCGAGACACATGATGCCTCCCAGACATCCTCCTCCTGGACCCATGGACTATGTAGAAGGCTTCGGAAAACCTGGCTGCGTCGTCTCCCTCGAAAATGTTCCTTTCAAGGCCAATATTGACGAAATAATAGAATTCTTCGGAGACTATGAAATAAAACGTGAACACGTTATTCGACGATATAACGAACAGGGGATGCCAACAGGCGATGCCCGAGTTTGCTTCCAATCACCAGCTGAAGCACAACGAGCTTTGCGAGAAATGAAGCTCTGCAAAATGCGTGATCGCACGATATATATGAAGATTGCGTGAGAAGATTCTTCAGTGGAAGATGATGAGAATCTTTCTTGAAAAATAACATTCTAAAAAACGATGAAGATGACAAAACACGAAAAACAAATAAGAGATGAACTCAAAGTGATTGAAATGATACTTTAATCATGAACAAACTCTGCTCTATTTAAATTAGCGCCGAGAATCATTCCTTTCGTTTTATCAACCGAAGTAATTTGTTTTACAAGTCGTGATACAATTAAGCAGGTTTGAAGATTTGCTTAGTATAATTAGGTTTCTTATTTAATTTTTAATTTGAAAATTGTATATAGTTTTTTGATTATAGACAGTTTTCTTATCATTTCAGAGTTCGTATATAAAGTAAATACAAATATTTTCCATCATCTTCATCTTGTAGTTTAAGTTACTTCATTATGACGAATTCAGTGTATTCTAACTTGTCAAGCTTCCATTGACAATGTAAATAATAAAGTATTACTGGAATTAATCTCGTGATATTCTTATTGTCAGGAATCGACGCCTAAAGTAAGTAGCTAAAGAAGATGAAAAATTTCATAGTAACACTATTCAGGATTTTCGTTTAAATCAGTTTATTAAAATTGAAAATATTTTAATTTTTGTATTTAAACTTTCGTCTATTTCATCTAAATGAGACTCAAAATCCGCTTCAACCAAAGAATTTTGAATCGGTACATTAAAAGCGCACTAAATATTGAATGAAGTTTAAAAAGGACAAAAAATCTTTCTATGTAATGTAATTAGTTCTGTATGAGAGTACAATTAGAATATTGTAATAGTGCCCTAGCAAATTTATGTTTATAAAAAAATTTCAATAATAAATTTGTATTGAAACAAAAAATTTATTTTTATTCCTTTTTTGAAACTCTGTACTTTATATATTATTTGCATTTAATGATCTTATCCGAAATGTAAATGATGCATATTTTATAATTATGAGTTTCTGAGTTCTGAAATGAAGAGATTTATATTTGCTTCATTTTGTCAAGTGACCGACTCCCCCGCTTAAATATTGAGTCACGGGTTATTTATGTACGATTTGGTACGATTGCTTAAGCTTATAACTGATCGTGAAAAAATTGAAATTTTTATTTTATCGTCTTGTCTCATAATTTTAATCGCTGAGATTTTTCATAATCACTTAATCGTTCTACTTTAAAAAAAAGAGTTACCTCTCTTATTATGTAAGTAATTAAAAATTAAGGTGAAAGATTATACTTATCCATTTTTGAAAATAATTCGATCATATCTTGATTTAAAGTACTGTTACCTATCAACTTTAGGGCATGTGATATGGTTTATCATAAGAGCAATTTAATTTCACGCTTACGTAAAAATATTATTGGAAAATTATTATAGGCCTTTAATGATTTTTGTATCATTATTTTACTACCCATTAGTACAATTATTTTAATTTTTTTTCCGTAATGATTTTTCTATGGAGTTTCCTATAATATTTTTTCTTAATATTTGAATGTTCAAAACATCAAGAACACTAATTTTCTTCTGTTTAAAGCTGCATGTCATAAAATTATTTACTCAAGTTTAAAAGTTGATTTACACTCTGGCATTTTGTCAAAACTCACAGCAGGTTGTTAATTGCTAGAAAAATGTTTGAAAAGTTTAAAGAAATTAATATCTAATACTTTTGTTATATCATTAAAATAGCCTTCACTTTTGTTTTTAAATAGATTTAAAAAGGGGTTATCCCTCCAATAAATCTTCCTATAGTTTTTTTTTCTTTTTAAAACAGAATTCCCAACTGCATGTGTGGCATATGAATTCAATTCCCTTACAAGTGCGATTTGAAATCTTCAGGGTCATCTTCTAAAGCCACAGTCTTTTTATTAAATGCCAAAAAAATTGTGCCACGTCATACTTATATTTATCAATATAATATTTCGCAGAAAATAGGTAGTGGACCATATTTTTTACTTCTTCACGATTTTATATTTTTAAATTAATTTTTTGTGACTACACATGTACATGTTGAAAAATATATCAGAGACTTTAGAGGGATTCCAATTAATTTGAAATTAGAAAATTATTTATTATACATTATATTGAAGACTATCTCTCCTATATATTGAACAGATTATTAAAATAATATTTCAACTTATAATTTGTCAAGTCAGGAGACTTTAATTCTTAAATTATATTATAAATTAAACGGTTGATATTCTTGACAGAATTCTCGCTCCTATCCTATTTTTCCTTTTTTCTCTATGAAGAAAATGTACCATTTACACACCAAAGTAACGCATCCACAATCAGCTGTCTTCAGCATGCACTCTGCTCCCACATTGCTAAGCGAACCCCTTCCAAAGAAGTTCCTTCATTCTCTCAAATTACACAAGTGCACAAACCCGGTAAAGCACTTCGTTTGTATACATACACACACGTGTGTTCTAAGCTCATACGAGCTGGCACCGTGGGAGCACTGCCAGTAAAGTAAAACAGGCTCTAGCACTCCACCGAGTGCGAGAGGGAAGAAGGTTCGTGTCAATCGTGTCAGTCTGAATCGGGTCTGGAGTCTGGACTGAGAGCTGAGATTCGCGCTGAAATTCAGTAGTGTTAGTACCAGTCGACTAGAAAAGACGAGTTCTGTGTACTTTGTTAAGTCAATACGGCCATTATTCTGGAACCAGCGAACGAGCGAACGACGAGTGAAGAAGCTAAGAGAATTATAGAAGAAGATTAAATAGATAATATAGAGTGATTCTTCAATGCCGGTGGAGCTGATTCTCAACATCTCAAGAAGGATAAAAAATAAAGGAATGACAGTCTACAGGATAATTGTCGAGATTGCTTGAACTAATCGGTATAATGAGTGGGTATCTTATACGTCTTGTACGTTGAGGATCAAATAGCTCTCGAAGTTGTAGAGGTATAAAAAGAATTCAGAAAAGTCTCAGGAAACTGAACAAGTTAGCAGATCTTCAAGATCTTCAATAATTTAGGTACGAAAAACTTCAATTTTCCATGATGAAGAAGTATTTTTTGCTCATGGTCCTATGCACTGGGATCCCTGGACTGCTCTTTCAGGATGTTAGGGGACCAGAAGCAAGATCAGATCAGTGTCCTCATAAGTGCAGTTGTTTATTCGATGCAGTCCGATGTACCCTTCAGAAGCTGACGAGAATGCCTCAGATTCCGCTTGATACTGCAATTCTGTAAGTTAAATGTTAATTAATATTTATACCTTCATTAGAATTCCACACCTTCTGATTGAAATGAATAAAAGGATAAATTTACCATATATTGACACTATACAAATTTACGATCGTCTAGAGTAAGTGAAGTTTCTATAATATATAAAAAAAAATATGAATATGCTCGCAGTGTCAGCAATCTATTCGCAGAATTATGTAGAATCTATAAACGCAACTTAAGAATTCAAATCCGAGACGTGACTCGAACGAACCAAGTGTTTTGACACAAGGCATCAATTTTAATCTACCATACGTACGTGCAGGGTCACCAGGGAAATGTCAGATATTTTTGATTTGTAAAAGGTTTTGTGAAATTTTAAAGGATTTCATTGAATATTAGATAAAGATTTTAAGGTATTTAAAATATTTTCGTGGAATTTTAAGGGACTTTGAAGTACCTCATGGAATTTTAAGAGATTAAACAAATTTCAAGTATTTAAAATTTTTAAAAGATTTTCATGGAATGTTGAGGGATTTTTGAATAATTGTAGGAGTTTTTAAAGTTCCCTGTTGAATTTTAAAGGATTTCCTGAGATGTTAAAAAGATTTTCAGGTTTCTAAGAATCTTTGTGGCCACATCTTTTGCGTCAAGGAGGAGGAGGAGGCGTTTGCTTTTTTAAACATTATTGCGACTCTGATTGCGGTTCTTGAAATAATTAAATATTTTTTCCCCAATAAAAAATATATTTCTTATGCTGAAATAGTTCTCTGTTTACAGGGACTTGAGATTCAACAACATCGCAGATATGCCGTCTGGAACTTTCCAAGGTCAACAAAAATTACACACTTTATTATTAAACGATAATCATCTTAGGCATTTGCGGAAAGATGCATTTAGCGGAGTCCTAAACTTGAGAATTTTGTACATCTACAAGAATCAAATCGAGAGTATTGAACCTGGAGCTTTCAATAATTTACCGAAACTGGAACATCTCTATCTTCATTATAATTACTTAACCGAAATAAGGCCTGGCACGTTTAGCGACTTGCCAATGCTGGATAGACTTTTCCTGCAATATAATGATATTCTTCGAATAGCATCCGATGCATTTGAGAATATAGGACCCATGACTCAACTTCAATTGGACAGCAAAGCTCTAGAATGTACCTGCGATTTGATTTGGTTAGTCGAACATCTTCAAAAAATTCCTTCAAACGAAGTGAATGCTGTTTGTGATTCGCCAATAGCTATGAAAGGAAAACGTCTAAACACCATATCATCTGATGATTTTCATTGCAGTAAGTATAGATTTCTAAACATTCTTTATTTAAAAACCCGAAACGAGAATTGAATATATTGAGTGTAATTATTGAGAATTTGCATTCTTGCGATTGGGAACGATTATTGATCAGATTAGATTCAAATAGGATTTGACCCTTTTGAATTCAATTAAATAAACGGTTTCAATTGTGTTTCCTAAACCTAATTCTTATTATGTCTTAAGTCATCGTCGGGGATTTGCTCTTACGAAAAGAGTAGGATTGTATGGCATTGTTTTCAGAGCGTCGCAAATATTCTCCCAAATGGCAAAATATTTCAATACATTTCAAAGAAAATGTATGATATTGGAGTTAGTTGCAACAGAGACTCTATATATTTCGTTAAAACTAAATCCCTCGTCGTTTTAGTTCATAATTTATAAGCAAATCTGGGAATATGAGTATAATTCAATGGATAAGAATATTATCGAATTTAAGAAATGTATTAGTTTAAAACTTTACAAATTTTCAAAAGAATGTATACAATATATACAATAATAATATACAATAATGGTATAGAAGAAAGATGTAATTATAATAATTAATCGGTTAAAGTAATGACCGTTAAGGCCTAGGCACGCTCGACTCGCGTACGCGTTCGCGTAGAGAGAGAGAGAGAGAGAGAGAGAGAGAATTGTAGTAGCGCGTCATGTAGATACCGACCGCGTGAGAGGTTAAAAACTTCGTGCGCCGATAATGTTTGTATATGACGCGCTGTTAGAATGTTCATATTTTGTTAACGATTCGTTCTGTTGAAGTCATACTTTGCAGAAAACTTCATTATATCCTAATAAACATTTCTCTCGCTGCAAGTTTGGGTTTACTCAAAATTCCGTCGATAAATGAAGCGCAAAAAAATGCGTAGTGATCCCAACCGCCAGACGCCAGACGTCAGCGATTTTGAAAATGAATTTTACTGTTCATAATCATCCACAAGTCGGATTTCTTAATCGATTAAAAATATATTTTTTCATAAATGATCAGCATTAAATTGTTTAGAGAACTGTAGTTTGCGATTTTTTAATTTTTTTACAGAGCAATAGTATAA
>JAUESI010000034.1:3816129-3826291 GCA_032275145.1 Synergus laeviventris
AATATTTTCATAATGTACAAGGCCTCCAATTCACTTGGTACGATCCTGGAATAGAAAGAGACAAGATGTCCCACACCGATAACTTTTCTCTCTGACGCATTATTTCACTTCTTTGCACAGGGTAAGCGGTCCATTTCTATATGTCGGTGATTTGGTGCCAATGTTTATGCACCAGCGTATGGCCATTTTGGATTAATACGGCAAAAATTAAAATACCTAATAGCTAATAATAATATTGCATTTTTTATAGTGTTATCAGATTTTATTATATCTACGTCCCGTCTTAGCCATTTCCAACAAAGTCTTTCTTCTACAGGTTGAGATACAAGACAAGACCTATCTCTCTCTCTGACGGACTCAAGAAAACAACCAATCGAGTCGGTACTCGGTCCCCGCGAACCTCCAGGAAGAGATCAGGAGACTAGACTGTGACACTTGCTTGAGAGTTGAGCTTGAGACGTTGAGACTGGGGATCTTGGCCAATCTTGGCAAGGTAGCAGTCTAGCAGTCACGAGTCACGACGCGACACCACTAAACCACTTACGTCCATCTATATATCAATAGCACTTAGCAGTCCGCACTCCGCGAGTTCGGACTCCGGCTGCACATAAATGCATGTACGAGTTTTCAGTGCGTGCGATGCCGATCACGCCGCCGGAGGGGTTGTTGTTTTCCTCGGATTTCGTGAGTGACTTCAACAAAAGCACGTGTCCGCGTTGCTAGGATAAAGAGGAATACGCGTCATGCCTCCCCCTTGACGACTCTGTTTTTTACAGTGTATTTCACTGATCATTTATTGCCGTTTAACTCAGCTGTTCTCACCTTTCCATAAAATTCAAATGAATCGTGACGCAGCAGCTGACTACTAAGTAGAGGCCAGAGAACTTCTAGGAAACGGCAACGCGCGATGCGGACCAATATGATCAGCCTACTTTCAATGGATAAACCTCTTTTTTTCACCACTTCACACAATCCACAAATCAGACCTGATGAGACCCAACCTCATCGATTGTGATTTAGTCAAATTTGGTTCTACCGATACCAGGTTCATCTATCATTTTATAAACAGCGAAGCTAGCAGACCAAGCTAATACACACTTTTGGAAACGTTTTTCATTTTTAAACTGGTCTCTGTGCGCACTATTGGATAAATTCGTATTAAAATGTAGTTTGTGAATTTCATACGATGTATGTATTTTCAATTTGAAGTACACGTTTTGTTTCACCTTTGTGTATCTTATGAATTTTATGGAGACCTAAAAATTGAATTTATATGACACAGTGCATATTTTCTTATTATGTTATACCTCTCTGAAGTTAAATACAAATTATTTTAATACAGATTGTTCTAATAGTCTTGAGAATCGAAGGTGCGTTACTGAGTTCGACCATCATCCCTGGAGCGTTAACCTACCACCACACAGTGCGGTAAAAGAATAAAACAATGGGCTCTAAAGCGTTTGCGGTAAAGAAAGTGCAGTTGAAGACTCTGTGAGAGGCAAGTGAACGCTGGCTGGGTCGCTGGTGCTTGGTGGTGGCTGGGTGTCTATCCGTGTGCTTAACGACGATTTTGATAGGTGTAGCTTCCGTCCAAATCGGCACGATCGCTTAAGCCCTCGGCCCTCCCTGCCTGGTTGAGGGCATTATCATCATCCTCTTCCAAGAAGAGAGAAGCCTGCTATCTTCTGGCCTGCAATGGTGTGTCGGTGTTGGTCACTACTTCTCTTCGTGAATGTGTACGTATAACGTTTCAGCGGCCGGCTGCGTGTCCTCCCTGGCCGGCTGACGGCCCCATGCTGCTTCTCATGGGAAATTTTGTTCCAAAATTACCTAACAAATTTATTACAAATTTAGATACCTTACCATACAGTTCAAGGAAAATTTAACTCACAAATACCATCAGGGTGTCTACTTTGCGGGAATTTAAGGTAATCCGGAAATTTAAAAAAATCTTGGAATCGTCCTTGATTTTATTTTTGATGCGGGAAGTGGATTGCTGATTTGAAAAAACTTTTCCGATTATTCAATTTAAATATTTTGAATTATTTTCAAATTCTTTTAAAAAAAGCTTTAAAATCTCTAGTAATTCCTTAAAATGGCTTGAATTCTTAAGGGCATGTGATACTTAGAAAAATTATTGATTTTATATGTTCAAATTCCCCAACTTTACGGCTACAAAAATAAATATTTTGCCCTGAAACTTTGGGAAACGGTAAAGAACATTGAAACGGACCGTTGTTGACTCGATTTTTTTTTCATAATGAAAAAAAATTTTTTTTTTATAACAATGCTAAAATTTGATTGACCAAATTCCCCAACTTTACGGCTACAAAAATAAATATTTTCCCCTGAAACTTTGGGAAACGGTAGACAACATTGAAACGGGCCGTTATTGACTCGATTTATTTTGCATAATAAAAAAAAATTTTCTTTTTGCTAAAACGGAAGTATTGAAAACAGCAAAGTTAGGTTATCTTAGGTAATCTTAGGTTATCTTAGGTAATCTAGACCAGATTGACCCCACCGCCGAAGTATCACATGGCCTTAAAAATCCTGTAAGTTTTCTTGAAATTCCTTAACCTCTTCTGAATTGCTTTGAAATCCCTTCAATTTTTTTCAAATCGTTTAAAGACCTTCCAAACTTCTCAAATTGAACTAAAATCGATTGAAATCTCTTAAAATTCCCTCATATCTCTTTAAAATGCTTAAAACTTTTGTAGTTTGCTTCCTCATAGAGGAAGGTTTGTAGAGGTGACAAAATTCAGTTTCTAAAAAAAATTTTTTTTAACATATCTAATATAATGTCCTGAAAAATTGTCCGGGTGTGTATGTGTGTATGCATATGTATGTCACGCTTTTTAACTATCCTGTAATATCTGGAAAATGCGTACAGATAAATTGATAATATTTGGCATACTTATTCCACTGTAAGTTGAATTTGTTACAAGCGTTTAACAAAATATTTAATTTTACAAGTTTTATGAACTTTTATAATTTTAGTAAAATTTATTTTTCGATTATAAGTTCTCAAATAATCAAAATTCAAACCTGATATGTAAAAAGAAAAAGGTTCCTTGTGTCGAGACGAATCAAGTGACCTAAGGATTAATGCATTTCATTGAAAAATAAAAAAGTTATGGTTAATTGTAATTTTCAAAAATTTATTTTTCAACAAGTTTTAAAATTATCAAAATTCAAGGCTAATGTAAGAAAAATAAATATCCCTTGTATCGACACGAATTGATTGACTTATAAGATTGAAGCATTTCATTGAAAAGTAAGAAAATTATGGTTAATTGTAATTTAAAAAATGGATTTTTCGATTATAGGTTCTTAAATAATCAAATTTCACAGCTAATGCACAAAAAAGAAAGATTCCTTGTGTTAAGACGAACCGATTGACCTATATGATTAATGCATTTAATTGAAAAGTAAAGAAGTTACGGTTATTTGTAATGTTAACAATTTTCGTTTTCAGCTGTCTTTAAATTATGAAAATTCAAAGCTGATGTAAGAAAGTGAAAAGTTTCTTTTGTCGTAAGAAATCAAATAATCTAATATCAATTCATTTTATCTAAAAATATGAATGTTGACATCAAATTTTTTACTGAAATAATTTTTTTAAAATATATTCATTTTTAAATAAACAAATATATATATATATATTAATTACTTAATGGTTCCTCTATGAGGAAGCAAAGTGCGCGCATTGAATGAGCACAAAAGTTGATATAATTTCACAGCTAGTTTCTTTTTTATATCTTGAAACCTCTTTAAATTCAAATCAATTCAAGTCTTTTTAAATAATTTTAATCTCATGAAATCTCTTGAAAATCCTAAAACTTTTTTGGATCTTCTAAAAATTCTTTAAGATCCTTTAAATCTTTTTAAATCGGTCATTAAATGTCTTCAAATCTTATATGGAAATCCTGAAATTTTTTTTAAACCTATTTCTCACCTATTTCCCACCTATTTTTATTTAAAAAATTACCTTACTATTTCACTTTTTTAAACTTATTTTAACTTTTTTTTCGCAATATCTTGTAAAAAAAATAGTCAAAGTGATTTCGTCCTGTGCTCGTTTTAAGCAAAGTTTCGATAGCTTTTAACTTACTTAAGAAGAAATATCTTATCATTGATCTTCTTTTTAAAAAAAGTGATGTTTAGTAAATTTAAGGGATTTTACGATATTTTGTAGTATTATGTAATTTTAAGGATTCTTAAGGGATTGACGGTTTTAAGATTTATTAAATTACGATTTTACGAAATTTCATTGGATTTTCAAGAATTTTAAGAGATTTAATGGGACTTCATTGTATTTCGAGTAATTTTGTAAAGATTTAAGAATATTTTAAGGAATTTCAAGGGAAAAAATATCAAATAATATCGAGTGATTTTATGAAATTTAAAGAACTTCCACTGATTTTGTTAGACATGAAAGAGATTGTAAGGAGTTTTATGAAGCTTATTGAGATTGCCATAATTAGACAAGGAATTATAAGTTTTTATATTTCAAAAATTAAAAATAAAATAACTTGAAATTGAAGATTTATTTTATTGGCAAAAATATAAAAAATGCTTGAGATTTAAGTGGCTACCTTGACTATATCAAGTAATTTAAGAAAATTACATATACAAGGAAAATGCTGCAGCTCATGCAGTTTAAGGAAAATTTTATTGTGAGTTCGAGATGAATTTACCTTTAGCCATTCTTTAAGCTACATCTACATCAGGTTATAAAGGTTCTGAGTCCGAGGTGATATCTCTTCCTTTTTTTTACATTCTTCCCTCTCTTGTGCTCTTGTCTTCTCCACTCGCATCTTCGAACGTTCTGGGAAAATGCGTTCTAGAGGCTCAATTTATTTTATATTCTTTAGCTTTAAGCAACATCTTTGCTGACACCAGATAATTCTGAAACTGTTTCATAAGTTATAATTGAAGCTTAAAAGACTAGTTTGGCTTGTTTTTGATATTAAAATTCGTATTCCAAAGTTCTTTTTGTGCTTGCATGAAACTTAATTTCTTGAAAGAATGACGGGTAACAAAGAAATATGCATCGACTGAATAATTTAAACTCTAGGGAGACTTGTTCTATATTCTATTTATGAAGAGGGTGTTTGCTCACGTGAAAATCTTACACTGGAATATTCTATGGACAAATTTGTATCCAGAAATCTAAATAGTTTCCTAAATAATTTTAAAACTTGAATGCTCTCAAAAGTATTTTCACAATATCTAGGAGGAACTGGAATCCATAAAGATTAACTTCCTTTTGAACACTTGTCATTATTTTTCAGCAGCTCTTCTAAAATCTTTCGGTGTAACAATGGCTTTTGTATAAGATTCGCAAAAAGCGGTAAGATTGGTAAATAGGCAGTCGCTTATTTACCATTTACCAGTGAATGAGAAAATGTACAGTTTTTAGTTCTATCAGTTTTATGGTTTATTTTTATTCAACTGCATTTTTTAACTGAATGTTACTAAATTTTCTATCTAGACTATACGCCCTTATTCTACCTGGCATTATGTATATTTCGAAGGAAACAATTATTTGTAGTTATAATAACTTGACCTATGGATAAATTTGTTATAAGGAAGTCTAGGTTCCAAGTTCTTTATCGAATTCTTGTATTGCTTGCTTTGTACATTTTTTACAAACTAGGTACGTAAAACCAACATGTAAAAATTCACCCCCCCTTTTCTTTAGATTAAAAAACTCTCTGGCAAATTTAGATTTCCCCATTCTGGTGCCTTCTATTTGCGAACATGAAAGTCGCTTTTCTGCGAATTACGTCCATCGCTCTTTACTGAGAATGCCGAACCTCCCTTTGAAATCCCATAATTCCGTTGGGATTATACCCTATAGGAACACGTAAACTTGATTGCTAGGCGTGCTGAGTGTAATGAAAAAAAAAAAAGAAAAACTGAAAACTTCGCTCTGCCATCGTTAAATTTGTTAGAAATATTCGATAATTTATTTCTTTAATTAAAATAAATATTTTAGTATTCCCATAAATTCAAATATTCAAGCATAAATCAAGATAGAAGAATTTTTTTTCTCTGATACAAAAAGTAACTTTGCTTGATTATTATTAAACTTTTTCCTCAAAAATTTCTTTGCAGTGCCTAGAACTTCACTTATAGTCAGTCGGTAATTCAAGCAAGCAGTCAACGTTTTAATTGGGGATCAAAAATTGTTTAAACAAGCTCCTTCGGTTCTTTAGACTTTTAGACTTAATCTATTGTATTTTTATAAACACATATTCAAGAGCTCATACTCAAAATAATTTTCCGTTGCGAAAGTTCTATAGAGAAATATATTTAATTTTTTAAGAATGTGGGATTTACATATTTGAGACTGTATAAGCAAAATTAAAATATATTTCATTATCGATTAATTTTTCTACTTTCTGGTATACATAATTAAAATCAAGTTTTAGAATGCGCTTCTGTTTTACTGATATATTTTCTAATTGTGTATCTAGTTTTTGAATTTGTATTGATTTGAATTGTTGTTTCAGCGGAGCCACAGGACGATTGTAATCGGATGACGTTGGGCCAAGCATGCCCTCTAAGAAGCAGTACAATCTCGTGCATAATGACGAGTACGATACGCGAATACCGCTCTACAGCGACGAGACGTTCCATCGTGGTATCATTTTCCACGCCAAGGTAATTCGATACAGCCTTAAACACTTGCTCTTGACTCTGTCCAGGGGATAGACACCTCGTCGAATCGAATGTAGCATTAAATTTTACTTTTCCAACCGGAACGACAAGCAAGATATTCATTTCTTAGAATCAAAAAACCACTACATCTTTCGTAAGTACTTCATTCAAAATTGTTTTCACGGATAATTGAAAAGATTGCAGGTTTTCAAATATAAATATATTTTCAATAGTTTCACCGCTCGTCACGCTCACCCCTCACGCTTCCAAATTTTTAAAAAAGTGATTCAAATTCTTTTAAAATATTAAAAATCTTTTGAACATCTTTTAAATCACTTCAAATCTCTTTAGATCTTTTAAATTCATCTAAAATCCTTTAAACTGTTTAAAAATCATTTAAAGCCTCTTGAAATTCTATGAAATTTTTTATTTAATTTTTTTATAATCTCTTAAAACCAATTGAAATATCTTGAAATTCGTTTAAATCTTTTGAATTCCTCTAAAATAACTTCAAATCGCTTAAAATTCTTTTAAATCATTTAAACTGGCCTGGAAACTGATTAAATCTCTTGAAAACTCTTGGATTTATTTTCAATCTTTTAGAATTTTTTGAAATATTTTGAAATCATTTCAAATCCTTTGAAATCTTCTTGAATTACTTTAAATCGCTTGATATTCTTTAAAATCATTTAAAATGTTTTGAAATTTTCCAAATTTCTCAAAAATCTAAAAAAAAAACCTTTTTGAATTCTTTAAAAAATTCTTGAAATTCGGTTGATATCAAATTGGTTTGAACTATTTTCAATTCACATTGGGTTATTTTGAATTAAATAATTTTAATTTCTTGAGAATTTACCTTGAACTTTTTTGAAATATTTTCCATTCTTTTAAATTCTATTAAATTCCTTTGATATTCATATTTGAAATATTTTCTTTTTGAGAAGAATTAGTTTAATTTTAATTGTTTTCTAAGAAATTGTAGATTGGATGTCAAATTTTCTTTTTTTTTTTCTCTCTTAATGTTAGTTTGGGTTTGTTCTTTTGAATTTTGTAAATACTATAACTCCGATCATTTTTTTATGGAAAAAATTCTTAAGGATAATTTTTTTGAATAAATATTCTTCTCTGATGAAAATGTAAAAATCACCTATTCAAATTTTTTAATGAAAACAACTACTGATATGTCTGCAATTTATTGTAAAAAAAATATTTTCAGATTGAACATGTAAAATAGTAGAATGGAATCATGACTGGATGACTTCAAGATTCATCAAATCTATTGTTACTTGAAATCCTTAGGATTTGAACAATTTCAATTTGGAGTTAAAAAGAGTTAAAAAATGAATAATTGACGAGAGTCGCCTATTCTTCTTTTTGAACTGAGAATGTCACTGACAGGCCTGGAAACTAGAAGTTCAATTTAACATATTCTCATATCTATTTTATGAAAGTTAGAAATGTTTGAGACACCCGTAATAAATCCAGACAGATTAATAAGTTTCTATTCTCACAGATTGTAATAAACTCAAAACAAAGGAATTGTGGTTTAGCTCTGAGTCTTAAAAAACGGATTCTGCTGAAAAGCAGTTGGTGACAAATGAGAAAATATAGTGACGCGAGGCGCGTTCAAAAAATGATGAATTTCCTCGGTTCTCTTCGATACGCAAGAATGAAGTCGTGGATAAAAAATTAAAACGAGAAACGACAAGAGATATTTTTAGAAATCCGCTGCTACTGCTTCTACGCTCACATAGTGATGGCACTTTGCACGTGTTTGTTGCAGTAGCTCTCATTTCGAGAAAGGCCGAAACCTTTGTATTCGATGCGAAACTGATTTCACGTATTCGCATAGGGGGTGAAAGGGGGTGATTCCAGTATCTCCTTCATTCTCTGACCATTTCTTATAAAATCTTATCCGTCTGTCTCCGGTTATTATATCCGATTTCGGCAAATTTTATTAGCCATCGTTTCTAACGATGAATTACAGGCACCTCGAAAAAATCACTAATTCTCTTCAGAACAGATTCTGTTACCTGTGAGAAAAAATCTTACAAGGCTGTTACAATTGCTTCTATTTTTTAAAGTGGGTTTCTTGTTCTAACAAGCAGTTACAAATTATTAGGACAGACCTTTTGAACATATTAAATTCAAGATTGAATTATTTTAGTTTTCAGTATTAAAAGCCAAAGGAAACTATGTATATTATTTTAGGAGGTTTTATGACAAATATTCAGAAATAGTTTAGAAATCGAAACCACCGAGGTGATAGAAAAGATTCGATTGTAAAACATAAACTATATTCTAGTTGGAATACTTGCTTCGTTCTTTAAAATTATACAAATCTTCCTCGCAGTATCTAACTCTCATGATTCGAAATAAGAAAAGTCTCAGTTTAAAATTGAGTTAAAATATCAGAGATCCAGAACAAAGTCGAAAGTTTAGATAATAACAAACGAGAATGTTTTTTTAATCCACGTGACTGACAAACGTGACGATACGTAATTGACGTAACATCAGTCATACGTGCTGATCGTGGGTGGACATGCAATTCACTATGATGGCTTTAGTTTTTAATTTTTAGTCATTGAACATTAATAAAGTTCGAACTAAAAGGGAAGAAGAAATAAAGAAATTGATGCGCGTTTCATTCAATTTTAATAGTATTTTTTCATTTAAAATGTAGATATGACTTTAAAAACTTGAAGAGTACGAGTATTTTACAAATAAGTAAAGACAATATGACACTAAAGAAAAATATTAGTCAGTGCCATTTGAGAATTATTCTAATTTCCTATAGTCTGTTAAAAGAGAGTCAGATGATTTACAACTCTAGTCTCCGTCAGAATTACGTATTCTTTATTGATCTTTTAAAACGAAATTTCTCTGTACCGTACTTACGGTTAAGCGCTTGACTTGAAAATGATTTAGGTTGCTACTTCGAGTCTTATACTAGGCTGGACCATCACCTATTTTCATCGAACTTACTTCGGAAAATGGTACACACCTGGGTATTTAGAACACCAGCGTGTGTAACGTATTTTTTTTAAAGATCCATTTTACACATTCAATATTTAGCTTCGTTTCAAATGTATAACATTAAAATTAGATTTTAATGTTTTATTGAACTTCTTTAAGAAAATCTTTTAAACCGTTTCTAATTTCAATGTTTCAAGTCTAAAATTGAAGCGAGTTTTTACTGTTATTAAATAGTATTTTATTCATATTTTCGAAACGTTTCCTCAAGAATTTGTAGTGTCACATATGGCGTATTCTTTTACAAATCGAATAGAGAATTGACCGACCCATTTTTGATTGAACTAATAATTTTTTGACGGGTTATTTATCTTAAAAGAGAAGATAATTATTTTTATTATTTTTTTTGCATTTTTTTTAGAAATAGGAATGGTTGAAAAATAGAGAATTTGAGAAAGGACTATTTTTGAAAAATGCATAACTCCTGTTGTATTTAAGCTAGAGACCTTATTTTTTTCAT
>JAUESI010000034.1:3878206-3894883 GCA_032275145.1 Synergus laeviventris
TGTATTTTATATCTTACAATAGCTTCAGAAAGATTTTTTGACCTCATTTTGTACAAAAACTGAATTATTTTGAATTTCCTAATATTTGCGTGCATTTTCCCATTACTCTATTGCATTTTTAGCGCGTGCTGAATGCAGCGCCGCTCTGGTGAGAAAATTTCGCAGATACAAATTATAACCACTAAGGAAGCAAGGTCTATTCTTGCGCCCATAGGAGTCGGATAGGGCTGCTCTATGTACTATTGCGGAGCAAATTGGAGTACACTCACACAGTGCAAAACCATGAGAGTAAGAGAGATAGTAATATTAGTGCGTCTCTCTTATTCTCATGGTTTTTCGCAAAAACGCAACCAAAGATCTTTGACGCATTGCATTTCAGAACCAATAGACGCCACCCTTAGGGCCAATGCACAGTGAGTATTTTCTAGGTAGTGTCACTGTCAGCCGCTAGGCGCTTTCGCATGCCGTGACCGTGATATAATATGCCATTCTATATGTAAACACGTTTGGCCCTTTTAGCCGGTTGGTTAGCAACCCTGTGTAAATAAAAAGTTATGAACTTATAAAAAGTGAAAATGTTTACAGATAAACGTTGTGTCAACGCTACATTAATTTCGGGGTCTAAGGAAACATGTTCGTTCTTTATTTTTGAAGTAAGTGTTCCTTTATCAAGTTTTTTAAAAGCATAAAGGGTTCTAAATGTTATGGCTATAATATATAATAACGTTTATAACTCTGCTTATTTGGCCCCTTGTTTTGATGGGTTTGATGTCTCTTAATCTCTGTATAGTGTTGTCTCTGTTTTTGATATCTTTAATATGATTTTAATTTTAGTATGTCTGTTCTCAAAATTTAGCACGAGTTTTTTAAAACTCAAAAGTTCATAATATATACATAATGTGGCAATTAATGCTACATAAATGTTTAAAAATTTCTTTATACTTCCTTTAGCTATTAAATTTTTCTTAATTGTTATTTGAAATTAAAGATTATTTTAATATTCAATTTTGAATCTCATAAAACATTGATTTATGTACCTTTCTAGGAAAAAATAATGATATAATATATAATATTATACAAAAATTATAATATAATATATATATAATATTTGATATTCAAAAATTTTCAAAATTCTCTAACTTTTTCAATTTTTATCCAAAATGGCTGGATAAAGATCTTGACCTTCATTTTAGTACACTAAAATACCAAAGGCTATAATCCAATTGGTCAATTTTTTCGAAAGTTGTTCTGCTGACAAACTAAAAATCTGCAATCAGCCAGACAGATACGTTAATATTTAACAAAAACGGGGGAGTGGGGGGTCAAATTTTACACAAATCCAATACCCTTTCTGATGAGAATCTAAAAAAATAGGTTGCACAAGAAACAATAAGGTTAATCATTTTTATTCGTAATATGAAAAATAGTGTTTATCATTTACACCATTTTTGTAAAATTTACAAATGTTTTTACAAATGTGTCGATCTGTTTGCCTGGGTGTGTGTGTCTATAGACTTTGGACTTTGGACGAAAGAATTGGCCGATTGTATTGATCTTTGGTTTTTAGTGTCCTAAAATTACCTAAAATAAAATCAAGTTCTTTGGCCAGACATTTTTGATTAAAATTCAAAAAGTTAGAGTATTTTGAAAATTTTTGAGACCACTTATTTTTCAACGTTGCTGTTGGAAAGCCCTAAAAGAGAAGCATAACAGCTTTTTGGATTTGTTGAAAAATCGAAAATTGAAATTTTTAGTCAAATTACGAAATTGTTGCTTTTTTGAAGACTTTTTAACTTTTCTTTATATATTTTTTGATAGGAGACATAGTTTGTTTTCTAAGTTTTCTTATAAGATTAAATCCCCAAAATAATTCTTTTAATCATCTTTTAAAGATTTATTTGAATTGTGATTTATTATGGCGAAAAGAGACGAGCGCGGAGCGCGAGGTTTAACTAATTTTAAAATCACATGTCGAGCGTAAAGCGCGATTGTCCGAATAAGAATGTGTTCATTAAGATCGATAAAACCTTAAGTAAGTAAAGTTATCTTTTATTTGAAATAAAAAGGAAATTTTGTGATTTGCACATTTTATAGAATATATAATACCGAACGCATTCTCAGGAGCAAAGCGAAGCGCGCGATGAGGATGTGATTTTTTATTATACGATAACATAAAATCACAACAAAAGGAAGATCCGCTGCGTAGAAACCTCTATCGTCTTTTCTATTGAATAAGAATATAAAAAGACCCATATACCAAAGATCGATTTTAATAGAAGATCGCTGAAAGGAGAAGTCACGATGTCCACCTGGGCGTTTATACACTTAACCTGCAATAATACTTTTACCATATTTTGTCATTTTCTTACAGGCGGCTATTCATTGGGCTGAAGAGGGTCATCGTGTTATTTACATAGCTCCCAAAGCATTGCAGTCTCCACCATTGACGCATCATGACAGAACAAACCCAAGCCCCGAAGCTTTCAAACTAATGAGATTTATGTAAGTTTTCTTTTATTCACGTATTTTTTTTAGTTCGAATTTTGTTCTAAATATAACAGATACCAATAATAATGATTACAGAAGCACTTACATAAACCGTTGATTAAAGACCTTAACGATAACTTCTGTTTTTTCTATTTTCCATTTTTCAAACCTTCATCGCTTGAAATTCAAATGTTTTGGGGTAATTCAAGCCTTGAATTACCCCAAAACATTGATATTTGAATGACATTAGATGTTTCACTTAGCTTCAGAAGGTTTGAAAAATCGAAAAGGTAAAAAAAATCGTTTCTCTGTTATAATTCAAAAACGGTTATTTAAATTTGTATTTTCCTTGATTTTTATAAACCGTGTGATAGGTATTTCTGACAATCTGTTCAAATATCTCAAAAACTCTGCCTTTTACTAAAGGTAAAAAAAACATTTCCCACATTCTCAAAATATTGACAATATTCGCAAAACTTTTTAAAATTCATCGATCGAATTACCCAAATCAGCCCAATTCATTGATATTTGAATGAAATAATTTGATATTTCACTTATTAGATTCAAAAGGTTTGAGAAGTGGAAAATGTCAACAAAAATTGTTAAATTATTATTTTACAACTTTAATTCTGAAATTTTGAAATTATTTTTTTAAGTTTACTAGGCACAATGATCTTGATTCTTCATTGTCGAGTATACAAGATTTTCTGAAACGAACCGTATTATACAAAAGTAGACTTTAGGGTCCATTTAAAGAGGTTGAAAACAAGTCGTTCTCACGGACGAAGGAGGGATTCTCGCATACAACCTTTTCAGGCGTCACTAAGTCTAGTCCCTCACTGACCAGGGCCTCAGCTACAATTTTTAATCAGGATATAAATTTCCTCAAGGACGATCTGATGTAACTTAAAAAATCCTCAAATCTATTATGAAACTCCTGCAGAAAAAATTTACATAATAAAATAAAACGTTATATTAAATTTTGATTAACCGACTATGAATATATAATATGAGATAACTTCTAATATTAATTTCAACTGAATTACTCTTCAAAAATTCAATTTTTCTAATTAGTATTACAATTTATAAACTTAAATTAATCATACCTGTTTATTTTTTATAGATACCTCTCAAATTATGAGGTCCTCTTGGAGCAACTAGTGAATTTACACTCTTTTGCATCCGTTCCTTCTGTCTTGCTAGTAGAGGATCTGGACCACTATATTCAGAATCCTAATCCTAAGGATAAAAGTGAAGTGCACATCGCCAGATTATGTGCACTTCTCCTGGACACTATGAATGCCTGTGCTAAGATTCTCAAGCACCAGGTTCACGTTTGCGTATCGATTTCATCGGAATGCGGGAAACTTTATCAGATTTATTTTGATAGAATATGGAGAATCGAGGAAGACGACGATGGAAACATCGTCAAAATGAAACATGTTGCTGCGCGCAATGCCGAGAACAAGACCTACGAGTATCGCAAATGCGGAAGCGAAAATATAATTTTGAAGCAAATACTTTGCAGTCCATGAGTCCAAACTAAAATTCAACTCTACAGGTACAGTTTTACAACCACTTAAAGGGAAAAACCTCAATTATTGTAAATTTAAGACGCGAATCCAGTTCTTTAATTGAAGATATGTACAGAAAACAAGAGCAGTTGTATTTTTCGAAGTCTCACTATGTTGCAACTGTATTCGATCGTTCATGCGTGAATAATTTTCTACATAGTATGGTATTTGAGAGCTGGACCGTTGAGAAGTAGGTAGAAAAAAGAAAAGTGAAGAGAAAAGAAAAAGCATATCGAAGTTTAGAGAAAAATCGCTTCTTTAAATCCGAAATTTCGAAAATTGCACTTGAGACCTCGACCTACTTTTCTCATAATAATAATAAAAATTTTTTTAAAATCTCTTTCAGTTTTTCGTTTATATTGTCTGAATTGCAGGAAAAAAATGAGATTCTGTTTACAAATCTGAATATTTTGAGAATAACCCTTATGGTTTTTTACAATTATTACAAGGGTGTCTCAAGCAGATGAGACTTGTTAAGATGTATAGAAGATGATATGATAGTAGTCTTCTTTTTGGGTGATAAAAACGGCAACACTTTGATGATTTTAACGATTCATTCCACTCACTCGGGACCACTGGAACAACGGTTCCAATATCAAGGGATTTTACTGGAGGGGTGAGAGACCCCCCCCACATACCTGACCGAACAGGTGTGCCAGGCTGAACTCAACTTCAGCATCCCAGCCAAGTTGGCGACGAACGAGCCTGTTAAATCCCTTCTTGCACAGAGATCAGGGACGCAACCATCATGGACCTCTTTATATTTTAATATGTTGCTCACATTCGAGGTCAAGTGAATTGAAGATTAAAACAAAAACTGAAAAGTTTACCATATTTGTGAAACTTTTTTTAGTTTCGTATATCATGCAAGGTAGAATAAAACCTAATGAAATTCTGTGAATTTAGAATTATAGATTTGTTCAGAATTATTCAGACCAATAGTTTTACTGATGATAATCAAACAACAGTGGAATAGGGGAGACTAAGATATCAGGCTCGCAAACTAATTTTACTATGACATTAAAATATTTCGTATTCATTTTCTCTTGGATAAGTATCAATTTTTTAAACTGAATTTTTCGCAGAAACTTTATTACGAGTTTAATCATGATAATAAAAATTAAGTTTGAAGTTTCTGATCCTGAAAGTCTTGGAGATGTCAGAGTTTCCTGAATAGTTTCATTCTTCTGATATTTACATTTTGTACATTGTGTGGAACATTATCGGACATTTAACACTAAAGAGAGCGCATCTGGATGACATTAGTGAGATGACTTTATATTCTAGAGAGAAAGATTTTCATGAGTCAGAGGCTTGAAACCAATTCAGAACTGGTTGCTGCTGGTGGCATTGGAATGTTGCATTTAATGCAAGCCCGTGGGCTATACGTCCGACTTATGTTAGAAACTAATGAAATAGTTTCGTGGTACATCATCTGTGGGTTTGTAAAAGTACATGTACATATGTAAGTTTATACTTTATTATTTGTCAAGACTGTAGGCGCATTTCAAGTACTTACGTTCCCAGACACGTAAAGTCCAATTATCTTTTTACGGACAGACCAATTTCAACTTCCCACTCCGACGTTTCCAATAATAAACTTATCGCGAAGCTCCCACCTTTCAACATTTATCCTGTTCTGGTTCATAAAACAACTGATAAGGTTGTATACCTTGCAATCATTTTAAATCTCTTATAGGATCCTTTGAGATATTCTGAAATTGCATCAAATTTTTTTAAACCTTTTTAAATGACTTTTAATTGTTTGATATTCTCTAAAATCATTAAAAATGTCTGGAAATCTTACTCATTCTCTTGCAAATCTCAAGACCTTTTTGAATTTTATAAAAATTCCTTCAAATTCATTAAAATCACTTAAAATATCTTGAAATTCTTTAAAGTCTCTTTAAATCCCATGAATTTATTTTAAATCGTTAAAAACATCTTGAAATCTTATATAAATTCGAAAACTCCTTCAAATTCTTTAAAAATCCCTTGAAATTTGTTAAAATTACTTGATATCGCTTAAATAACTTACAAACCACTTGAAATCCTTCAAAATGTCTTCAAAATCCCTTGAAATTCTTTTAGAACATTTAAAATATCGCGAAATCTTATTCATCACAAAAGAAATCTTTAAAAATTGTTCGAGATTCTGCGAATTTATATTGATATCTAATTGGTTTGAATTTTTTAAAATTCATCATTCTCTTTCAAATCTCTGAATAATTATTTTTAATAATTTACCTCGAACTATTTAAAATGTTTATCGTTATCATACGTTTGAATTCTGTTAAATTCTTTTGTAATTCATATATGAAATATTTTCTTTTTGAAAAGAATTTGTTCAATTTTGTTTATCGTTTTCTAAGAAATTTTAAGATAAAGTTTATATTTTGGACTGTAAGGAAAATTTAAAGTTCAATTTGTATGTTCAATTTACAGTTTATTGACTTCGATTTGAGGTCAAATTTTTTTTTTTTTCTAGCTAAATTTTCTAATATTTCCGCTTTATTGGTTTAAACTTTGTTTCAATTTGTCACCTATTTCTCAACTATTTTTATTAAAAAATTCACCTATTCACCTTTTTCATTGAAAATAAAACTGCTGTGATGATTGCTATAAGAAAAATAATGCATTTAGTTACAAAGTAAATAAATTATATGATTATTTGTAATTTTGAAAAATTTCTTTTCTTGTATCACGACGATTCGATTGACTCATAATATTGATGTTTGAAAAGTGAGCATGATTATGTTTATTGATATATTTTAAAAAATTGTATTTTTCAATTTAAAGTCTTCAAACCATCAAAATTCATAACTAATATAAGATAATAAAAGATTTCTTGTGTCATAATGCTTAATGCTTCCTCTATGAGGAAGCAAATCATATTTACTCTGAGGAAACAAAGTTAAATGATGAGAAAAGAGTCTCATTAGATCCAAGGTGGGATCAATTTGAAACCAAGTGATGTATCACTGAAAATGGTCAACGCAGGTGGTTCCTGTAATACCCAATTAATTTTCCTCGTTGATCTCACGCGTGGAATCCTAATGAGCTTGAGACTGTTTCTTAGTCTTCCTACAATTTATAGAGCTGATTCGTGAATTTAGGGCTGACAATAAACCACTTTCTAGAAATCAATTTGTTGTTGGAGGTGGGATCGGAAATGCCTTACACGAAAGATTTTCGCGTCTTTTTTTGCTTCCTCATAGACGAAGCTTTGTATAGTGGTTACAACATCCAGTTTCCAAAAAAGGTTTTTTTTTTCAACATATTTCAATGGGTATACGTATGTATGTATGTCACGCTTTTTAACAATCATGTAATATTTCAAGAACGTGTGCAGATAAATTCATGAAATTTGGAATACTTATTCCACTATATACCCAGTTGAATTTCTTATAATGGTTTCACAAATTATTTAATTTGATAAATTTTATGTACTTTTATAATTTCAGTAAAATTGATTTTTCTACTATAAGTTCTCAATTTCTCTACTATAATTCTTAAGACGAATCGATTGACCTATACAATGATTAATGCATTTGATTGAAAAGTAAGAAGTGACTTTATGGTTCTTTGTAATTTTGAAAATTTTGGTTTTTATCTGCCCTTAAATAAAGAGAGGGGGGAGATTGTTTAATACACATATTTACAATGTGAAAAATAATTATTTTCAATAAATATTTATTTTCAAATAAAGAATATAGATATAATATATCATAATTACCTAATGTTTCCTCTATGAAGAAGAAAATTATGTTTGCTTGCAGGAAGCAAAGTAGCAACAATTTTTATTTATTTTTTTATCCGATGACGCAATTTATTTTCCAAACTTAGGTAGACTTTAGGCACTAACGAAATTTAGTTTTGAGATCTTTTAGAATTTAATTGAATTTAATTTGAATTAAGAGATTTCCACTTACTAACTCATGTTTACTTCTTTCAGTGACATGAGACATCCGAGGAGTCGAAACTAATCCAAGTCTCTCCAGAAAAGAAAACACCAATTAATAAATCTTGAGCTTGCTGCAACAAATCCATTTTCACACCTGCACCACTCTAGAGGCCTTGTGGTCTTCCTTTCGAAGGGAACCTATCTATGTTTTTGTGATTTGAATCATTAATACTACTAGATCCAAAGGAAAGATCTCTTAAGGAAGATACAAGATAAAAAAAAAAGATATAAAAGAAAAAAGAAGAGACTGAAAGAGAGAGAGAGAGAGAAGGCTCAAGACTTGGAAGAGATCGCCAGAGAGAGAAAACGAGAAAACGATCAACGCCAAGAGGCGGTCCATCGTCGGCTCTTTCGTGAGCGAGCGGTACCTACACATGCTTGAGGTGGAAGAGACCTATAGAATCTGAGAATGTTGTGAGACTTGTGAGCTCTCGACGGCAAGTGCTAGAGTGCCAGTTGCCCAGCAGCAGTTGCCACGATTGGACACATTTTACGACCACAAGGATTTTCAAAAAAGAGTACCTTCAAGTCATTTTCCGCCTTTGCGGCACTGCTTCTGGTCCCGGTAGTCTTAATCCTCAATTTGTGAATCGAATCCCGTCAGGAGATTCACTTCTTTTCTTTTCCCAATATTTAAAGTTTTATTTTGAATAAGATATAGAGAAAAAATATTATTCGTTTTTCGAGGAGAATGTTGCACACTAAACATCGATTGTTGCTTCCGAAGAAAGTGTGAATGAATGCAAAAGTCTGAAAATCTCGTGAGTGAATTAATCAAGTGTCGGAATCCACCCCGGAAACATCCTGGAGGACTACACCCTGGTGCGATACGAGAAAGGATCTCTCGAGGATTCACACGATGATCCTCCTACGCACTGCGATCCTCCTGGTCTGCCTTCATCGTCTTCGTGCTATTTCGAGCGAATCCTCTACTTCCGCAAAGGTACAATTCGAAACCCTCTGGATTCAGTTCATTAAGTTTCAAGTTATAATATTGGATCAGGAAAGACTTCTTGGTTCAGTCATTTTATAAGCTGGATGCGAAATAGACAATTAAAAAGAATTTAAGTTTTACGACTTCACAAATAATTTTATACTCCAGTTGAATGGTCTATATTAACATAAACCTTAAAAACTAATAGTCACTAACAGTAACAATGACTTAAAAAGATGAAGAATAATTTTCCGTATTTAGAAATGACTTTTCCTTGTCAATATAAAAAAAATGTAAAAATTATTAAAGTTTTAAAAATCTACAGCAAAATTGACAGCAAAGATTTGAGTACTTCCAACAACTTTGAAAGCTTTAAAATCGAAATATTATAAATTCAATTGCCTACGTATTTTTAAACAATAAATATTCTTACTTTTTATATGTCAAACCTTCAAGTTGTTTAACGGTCGCGTTGCTTCAATCAATGCAGAAAACGATCTTATCCTATAAAATAGAAGGTTTAAACTTTCTATCAATTATATGCAATAATCGTAATACTATTAACGAGAAAAGAATCTATAAATTGCGGGAATGCCTTTAAAAATAAAAAATATAAGTATAAAGCCAAGAGTATAAACCTTCAACATTTATTATTTCCGAAGTGAAAGAGAAATCTACATTTTTAAAGGCTTATTATATTGACATTTACATTCTTTTTAATCGATCTGAGTTTTTACATGCGACATATTTGCAAACATTGGTAAACAAAATTAGAAAATATAAAGTAAATTCTAAAGATTTTTAACTCGATTTATGACATTAATTTTAAAACCAGTTTTGGTTTAAACAATAAACATTATTCAGTTGTATCCTGATCTTCTTCAAAATAAATATAATCTCACATATCTTGTCGTAACGCGTCATTATACCTCTCTTTTATTTGCAAATACGTCGAGCATCCTCAATTAGATTATACGTAATTTGTAACAGTGCAAGATAATAATCCAAGTGCACATTTCAAAGTTTCCAAACACCTAATCAATTCCAAAGATGTATTTTAATTTTATTAAGTTCGCTTCTCCGATTTAATAATTAATTTGAAAATTTCGATACTTTTTGGGCAAAGATTTCAATATGCCCCCCCCTCAAGATTCGAGTCAATCAACAGTTTTCAGTTTTTCGAAGTTCGAATAATAATTTTATATCAATGTGAATCAAGGGAATCATTAATCACTCTCTAAATTAGCTTAATTAATCCATTCATTCTCTTTTGGATTGTCGATTCATAATACAGACTCCTTATTTAGAAATTTGAATATTAATTTTCAACAACGATTATTTCCTAATTCTGTACATCAGAGGTTTAAATGAACGCACTTGGATTTACTACTTGAACACGTGTTGCATATTACGCACTTACTATATTGCAACAAGTATACTTGAATGTCATCGTTCGCAGGTTCAGTGCTCTATTGCACTGAACCTGCCCTTTACGATTTAAAAACAAGCCTTGATCAGAAATGCATAGCATTTCATCTATTAATTTAACTTCGAAAACAAAGTGAACAATATTTTTTAACTCACTGAAATCCGATTAAATCTTGTAAAACTGTTTGTAGACCCTGATTAGTTGTAATGTTTTTGCATATTGAGAAATATGGGACACGTTTCTCATGGTCGTGAATATAAATTCAAGAAATTATTTCTTGTTTGGGAACAAAGGTCCTTTATTGTAACTACAAAAAGTAAGTTAAAAATAATGGTTTAACTCGGTGCTAGATTTTACTTTGAATGACGTCAGTCTGGTACATTTCAATTCTGTCATCCTTGCGAAAACATTAACAAATTTATAAAGTGCTTCGCGGGATTTCTATATTCAAATAGCACTGACCTTTCTTGGTAATTAAACATGAATATAGCTATTTTACCATACCAAGCATAACGCCACTTTTCTTTCTGTATTTACGGATAGCCCCGGCGGCCTCAAATTAACAAAAAAAGAAAAATCAGAAAATGAAAAACACGAGCTTAAAATTATACATTTCAGCATTTTTATTTATCGTAGAAAATAAATACGAGTCTTTATCTTTTGGTATTTTTTTTTTATTAATCGTTTTATCAGAAAATTTATATTCTGTGATATAACATCTGGAATGCGAGTTAAAAATTTTTATCGGGAAAATCCGGTTTGATGTGGGTTGTAAATTTAAGTAGGTATGATTTACAAATCCTCGAAACCATCGCGATCGAAAGTGAAAACGCGTTTGGCCTCGGCTCTTCGGCCTCCTGCGTAAGAAAGGACATCGGACTACAATATATCTTGGAATCCGGAATTCACAATTTCTTTCTCCTTCCGCCCCTTTCGAAACTCATGAATTTACATATATCTTGTGCCTCCCAAACGAGGACCTATCATTCCCTTATTTAATTTTTTTTTTGTTTCACTTGTCCTAAAACCGGTTTTTTATCGTCTTTTTTTTTGCAAACAGTAATTCCAACTATTAATCATCAGGAATTTCAACCGAAAGAATTCTGTTTGGGAAATTAAATTAATTCTGGATTTGGCATATTAAAGATCGAAGAAAAAAACGAAATCCGGGAATTGAAAAAAAATCCGTGAAAATTCGGGAATTGTCCTTGATTTTATTTTTGATTAAAAACTTTCTTATAACACAGTCATTACCTATTTTCAGAATTGGTCGCACATTTTATTCACATTTTCCCAGTTGATCAAGTTAAATTAATTTTATTATTTTTATGGATGAAATGATAATTCCGAACTATCTCCAATTTGAAAAAACTCTTCTGGATAATCAATCAAAATATTTTTATTTAAAATTTTTGAACTATTTTGAACTCCTTTAAATATTCCTTAAAATCACTTAAGAAATCTTGAAATTTCTTAAAACGCTTTTGAAATCTTCTAAAACACATGAGATTCTTTGAATTATTTCAGTACTCTTATTATAGTCCTTTAAAATTCCTTAAAATTCTTTAAATTCTTTTTAAATTCCTTGAAATCATGCAAAATTTCTTGCAAATAATTAAATTCATTCTTTTCAAATCCCTTCAGATACTTTGAAATCATTAAAAGTCTCTTGAAATTTTTTAATGTCTTTTCGTTTCTTCATAAATTCTTTTAAATCCTTTAAATATTCTTAAATCAATTTAAATCGCTTGAAATTATTAAATATAATTTAAATGATTTTCAAAATTTGACGGAATCTATTGAAAATCTTAAACCTTTGTCGAATTGTTCGAATTGTTCCTTGAAATTCTTTAAAATCATTATAAATGCCTTTAAATCTTACTTTATGCCTTTACTTAATTGAATATAGATACTGTGATGATGACTGATATTAATTTATTTTTTACGCATTCTTTGCAACTCAGCTACGCTACTTTTTCCTTGCGTACAATTGAAATAATAATTGTTAAAAATGATGAAAAAAATCATTTTTTTTTTTTAAGAAATTGTAAGTAATATTGTAATAGAGTAAATTGCGCATTTCGCAACACATTAAACGCATTGTATGGTGATTCTATCGTTAGATAAACATTATATTTATAAGCGGAAAAAAATGCGGGAATTGTCCGGAAATTTCGTGGGCAAAATTCAGAAGGTATAGACATCCTGCTTGGGAATATTCATAAAATTGGCTTTATTTGGCAATTTCTATTCATAATCTACCCAAAATTTATAAGAATGTAGGGAAATGTCGAGTTTGAAGATTATATACGTTCTTTGATGCTGATTTTTCTTGATCTGAGGACAGCTATTATAATAAGGGTCACAATCTGAGAAACGACTGCTGTCAGGTTATATTTGGTGTAGGAATTGGTAGTAAACAGAATTCCAGTTGCAGTCCATGGTGTCATGGTGAAAACACCGGTGACGCTCACCTGATGGTGGAGAAAGAAACTGGTTCGTTCCAAATAAGCCATTATCGCTGTAAAGATCTGTCTAAGATAAATGCAGTATAATATTCTTTATTGCCAAGAGGACTGCGGAGACGCTAGCAGTTTTCAGGGCCGACGTACATAAAATATAATCAAACTTCTTGCATCAATAACTCGAGTAAAGAATTTTAATTCCCGGCATTATATTTCTTCTTGATAATATAATTTAATCATTTAATCGTTCGAGTTATGGCCACGATACGATCGAGTATCAAATTTTTAAGTAGCACTCTATATATATGAGTAATTCAGTATATGTTTATCGCAAAGATCTATTTCAATTGAATTTCAATATATTTCAATTGAATTTCAGTAGGCTAGTTGAGACGAATTTAATATAGCAGATAAAATTTGCTCCAAGTAAAACGAAAGAGCTAGGATTTATAGTCCAAAATCTGATGCAATTATAATACACATTTACTTTATTAGCACTAATTATCTGTCTTCTAATATATTAGAAGCGGTTCCTTTTTAATTCACGAGTCGTACTTATCTCTCTCGTTTCGACAAAGGTAAAAATCATTTCTGATGAGACTGTTTTTCATATGTAAATGAAGCGCACGTCAGAGTTGAAAATTTTCTAAACATAACTGCTCTGCGTTATACTTTGTTGAATTTGCAAAAATAAATTCATATTGCAACTCATCACACTACTGCTTCACGTAAAATAAACATGTATAATATAGAAAGCATTTTGTAAGGGAATAGCGATTTAAACAAAGACTTATTACTATCATTATGAAATTAATCTACCAATTAATCTACCAATTAATCAACTCTTGCTACTGAGAAGTTATTAGCTTGCGCGTACCTACTTGTATAAATAATTTGTAATAATTTGTAGCATATAGCACATTAGTCGGATAGTTTCTGTATCTACCATATAGTATATAGTAGAAACTTCTCACTATAATTTTAAATACATTTTCTGATAACTGAGCAGTTTGTTATATTGATTTATGAATATGAAAATAGTAAAAAATACTGTTTCAATACATTTTTTGAGTTACTTGGATATTTTTATGGAACTGATGAAAGATCTCTGCTTTCATGACTTATAACATATATGCACTGATTCATTGATATTCAAGTTTTACGACAAAAGTAATTGCACATTTCGATTATTCGAGAAAGGGGAAAAAATTCTAATTGACGCGCAGGCATGTGCATTCAATTTTGTTGGACATATGCAGCACTTTTAATTAAAAGAATGACTTTTTTTTAAGTTTAAAAACACCTTCGTTAAGAAATGTTAAAGTGAATAAATAGTGTAGGTGCAAGTGTAAATGTGAATCAACTTTTGGAAAATAATTTTGTATTTTATAAAAAATTCTTTTATGCAACACAAATTAATGAAAATATACCTGCATTGTTGGTAATTTAATGGTAATTAAAATAGCACAAAATATTAGTTAAGAAATATTATTCTATATATTAAAGTTACTTTTCTCTGAAAGAAATCTAATTTTATAATAAATAAATAAGTAATTATCATCATCATCAAAGTTTAAATCCCGCCAAATCACTAGTGATTCCTTAAAATCGCTTGAATTCTGAAGTTTTTTTTAAAAATCATTTACGATCTCTTAAAATCTTGAAAAAAAAAATTATATCCCTTAAAATCCTTTAAAAATTTCTTGAAAATCATTAAATTCTTCTGCATGTTACGTCCGGACAATGGCATTTACCAATTCCCTTCTGATTAGGACTATTATAGGATTTTTCGAAATGCAGAAGGACACTAGTTTAATCTTTTTGATCATTTATAACTTTTATATCCTAATTTTTTAGTATATAATTTTACTCCATATTTGTACATCTTTCTTCAAAATGTTGTATTTTTGTCTAAAATATTTGTAATGCCATTTCCCACGTGTCAAGAAGTCAATTGTTTAGGATGAAAGCCTTTGTCTTTTCCTTTTTTTAAAATTATTTTTATTCACAGCCCGGACAGAAGATTGTCAACAAGGCTGTTCTTTTCGGGACTCTCCATAAATTCATTTCCCTTCCTTTTCCTCAAAATTATATTCTAACCAAGTTGTTGTATTGTCACTGGTTGTCTTGCCTTAGGTGGCTCGACTACTTATATTTATTAAATTGAATTTTGGGTTTGGACTTGGTTGAATAATGACGCACTGTTTCGAGGGAAAAAGCCGATTGGCGCAATAAACCCTGGTTTATTAAACAAACTTTTATGTACATGAAAAAAGGAACATGAACGACGAACTTATTAAGAGGCGTCACACTCACTCTCGCCCGTTCCGAAGTGCCCTTTTGTGGTTTTTTATATAAAACGATAGCGCTGAAACCCATTTCGCCTCGCGATAGATGCGAGGGGAATTGGCGTCTAGGCCCGATGATTCTCGCTGATCAGGCGATGGCTTTGGCGACAAGGCCGGTAGATTGGCGTTTGGCGACTAGGCCGGTAGATTTATGAACACGTGTTCGACCACTGATATATATCAGTGTGTTCCACTGATATATGTGTGTTCGACTCAATAGAATTTGAAACTGAAACTGCCCTAATAGCACTGAACGTTCCTGGAACGTTCCTAACCTTCCTGGAACGTTCGTAACCTTCCTGGAACGTTCCAGGAACGTACGGTGCTATTAGGGTGATACTGGGCAGCGTCGGGAACTTGCAGGCGCTCTTTCATTCCTCTTCCCTCACACCCCCCTTCTCCCACACATTTTTGGCAGACTCTTATCCTTAGTATAAAGCCCCATCCCCAATCGATAACTTTTCGGTATTGCGACGCAACACAAGTCGCACTCAAAACTCTCATTTGGACCCAGCCATATGGGGAACCCACTTAACAAAAGGGTTCCCTTTATAAATTTTACAGATGGGGGCTCGAGATGGGAAATAGCCGTACTAGTAATAAAATAATACGAGACGGTCCACTCGATATATGCCCTCATACTTTATTTTGTATCCAAGTACATCTGGTAAATAGACATCGCTTGGGTCCAGACTCCAGGCTATAACGCTTCGCGAAGGACCTTGGTCGAGCCGGCCAGGTATATGTCCCAGGGTCAATGGTTCCCACTCTCCAACCACCATAATTTTCACTTTTCCAAAAATCCACCCCTTATTCTACTTTCCCCCCTAATTGGAGAATAATCGCGAGCGGGCGGTCCTTGGAAGCGTTTTCCCGAGGAATCGAGGCAAAGAAGCTTCGAAGAACTGGTGAAAACGTCAGTTAGTTTTCTACCTCTCTAGGGAATTGAATAAAGAAAAACAGGCGAAGTCATACTCCTGGAAGAGTCTTGCCTGAACCAGGAACTGGGTCAACGGTCGCGGCTTATGTCAGGCCCTTAGAAATTTCGGGCCTATGTCGTCACAATCCGTACCGTTCTCTGATATATACGGTCGTCTTCTCTCCGGTGATGGATTTCTTTTGTTAGCTTCAGTGTTGAAAACTTTAATTGTGTAGTAATAGAAATTTTGGCCCGGATTTTCGCTACGGAAAACCCGGTAGATTAGACGAATCAACTTAAACAATTATTGGATTCAACCCAGGAATTAAAACCTAATATTTGGACAAATATATATATTAGAGTGGCCCAAAAATTGACATTTTGGAATTTTCAATGGGCGCCTTTACAACATTTTTCTTTACAAAAAAAAAAAATATACATATTTTTTAATTTAAAAAAAATCATTTTTACTACTCTTGCAAAGCCATTTAATTTTTATTTTAATGTAAGACTAAAGGCCTAGGCACGCTCGACTGCGTTTGCGTTTGCGTTTGCGT
>JAUESI010000034.1:3901386-3911488 GCA_032275145.1 Synergus laeviventris
ACGAAGCAATTGGCCTATATCATTAATGCATTTAATCGAAAATAAAGAAAGTTATGGTTATTTGTAATTTAAAAAAACGTATTTTCATTTAAATGGTCAACGCTTTAATCGAGAACAATTATGCAGGATTGAATCTAAATTGAAATGTTGATAATTTTATTTCAAGGAAGGGATTAAATTTACTTCAATTTTCCCTGATCGTCTTAGAGATTTAAGTTCATTCTTGGTCGCAGGATTTAATAGGATTGAAATGAGAACAAATGTAAATCGATAAAATGAATTGAAACGTTTACGTTCAAAAACAGCATTTCTTTGGATTAAAAGAGTTGAAAAATTGCCCATATTCCAATATCACTCATCCAAAAGAGCTCTATCCCAATTGATCCCAACCTATCCATTGTTTATTCAACTCTATCTTTTTCAATCCTTGTAATATCTATAACTTATATTATCTTCAATTTCCTCATTTATATGTCTCATCTATTCATCCCATACCTTTCAATCTTTTTGTCAGTATAATAAGCACGACTTTCTATTTTCTAGCACTAATATCATGGTTCTGCTCTTTTAATCTTTTTTTTTATTTAAAACGGATCTCTTAATCCGCTCTTCTCTATCTCATATAGATATTAATTATAATCATAATTAAAATACGTAAGTTTCATGATTTTAGATTCTAATACTGAGGCAGGAGGGTATCAAGAAGATGGTGATATATTCTTCGAGTCCTAAAGGAAAATTTAGGTTGAACTTAGCGGGGATGATGTGTCAGTTTTTAATTAACAGAAAATATCGGCGCAAATTTGATAATCATATATACTGTGTATATTATACCCCGACTCCGACCATTCTATCAATGTGTATGTTTTATTGTGCCTCATCGCCGATAAGTTCAACCCAAATTTTCCTTCAGGACTCGAAAAAAAATTTACAAATGTCCTTTTTTTTCGCTCAAACGTGGACCATTTTTTGAGTTGCAAATTACTTGCTACATCCTGCGACCAAGAGTGAACACGTTATAATTCTGATTTGAAGCCAATTAAGTTAATTCTGCCAAAAATGAACATATTCTTGCTGATTCTAACGCGAGTGATAGATTTGAAGTCAAGTTAATTATGCATAATTCTCTAAGGCGATCGGGGAAAATTGAAGTCAATTCAATCCCTTCCTTGAAATAAAATTATTAGCATTTCAATATAGATGAAAGAATTGTTGTCGATAAAAGTGTTGACAATTAAAATTAAATTCACAATGCTTCAATTTAAAACAATACCGTTCTTGATCACTTTTGGAATCATTTTAATTCATTTCAATACACCTTTTTAGCGGGGCAGGAGGGTCGCAAAATATGTAGATCACTCTAATCTGCAAATTCGATAATCTTGTCCGACCATCATGTCAATGTGTGTGTGAAAGACGAACACGAGGCACAATAAAACACACACATTGATAGGATGGTCGGAGCGGGATGTACAATAAGTATGATTATCGAATTTGCGCCGATATTTTCTATTAATTAAAAACTGACGCATCATCCCCACTAAGTTCAATCTAAATTTTCCCTTAGGAATCGAAAAAATTTTACAAAATGCAACCATTTTGTGAGTTGCAGATTATAGAGTGACCTCACAAATCTCACCATCTTTTTGTACTTGGAAATATACTTCAAGAGAGATAGATAGATAGAGATGATTAGATTAAGAATAGATATGGATAGAAATTTATTTGGATGACTTGGTAATATAGTTCAGGAGAGATAGAAAAGGATTGAAATTATTATATAAGGATATAGATATTGATAAAATTGTATGGCTTGAAAAGGACAGGCTTCCTAGGAAGGTAAATATTGAAATGGATAGACTTGGTCATATACTTCAAGAGAGATATAGAAAAAGATTGAAATTATTACATAAACGATAGATACGGATAGGAAAGTAGGTATTAAAAAAGAGAGGCGCAGCAGTTGATTGCAAAAGGGATAGAAAAAGATTGATTTGGATAGGCGAAGAATAAGGAAAGATAGCGTGGATAGGTGGAAGATAGGAAATGATTGGCGAAGATAAACGAAGGATACAGAAAGAGCGATAGAAAAGTGGAAATTCAAAAGGAAAGAGAAGTAGATTGGTATATAGATTGGGAAGGATACATTTGGATTCATTTTTCTTTTCCATTTCAATCCTGATGATCGAATAAGATTCAAATGGATAGACTTCCTATCTTTTTACTTCCAACAGGGAGTGGCGGAGTTTCTTTACCTACTTGGAGATCCACAAAGCGTCAAATCGTAAACCGAAACGTGACCAGAATGGGAGTAGAACTGTATTTATGAACACCCTGTAGTAGGCTGAATTCCAAAATAGACTAATGATTCCTGTATTAATTGTCATTTTTTTTCACAGTATTGCGTGGAAATCCTGCTCCAACGCTTTCTCGACCCGAATTCAAAGATGATCCGCCTGATGCGTCTGATGATATTGATGGTAAGAAATTCAATAATTTAATCCTTTAAAATCTCAGTTTAAAATTGCGATTAAAGCATTTAAAAATTCATTTTTAAAAACACTCACACAAGGAAGGTTACAAAAAAATAAGGTACAAATATTTTTTTATACGTTCTCAAATTCATATCCAGGGAGTGAAATTACGCTTTGAAGTTTTCGAATAGTTAAACGAAATAAATAAAATACTCAATTCAATTGAGTAGACTGAAATTTTTGTCATATAAGACTGCTGTTAAATATTCATTTTTCAACCAGGCTATAATCTAAAGAATAAATTCCTGTTTTTCACTCATGTTAATTTTTTTTTATTAATGAAACGGTATGCAACACAAAACGTTATATTCTATTGCAGGTCCTTTCAAATTCAAACAGTGTTAGACAGTAATGTGTTACCAACAAATTTTATAGTTTATCTTTATTTTTTTTTTTAGAAAAGGCATGTGAAGGTAACGGTAAAGCGTTAATTTAAAAAAAATACATTTCAGTAACGATAACGCGTTACAATTTTTTGATAACGATACAGCGAACTATATAACGCACGTTACTGAATGTTATAACATACAAATTTTAAATACGTGCAGATTTATAAAATAAAAAATATTTCAAATCTTTGTAGGATATTTGTAAAGACTTCAAGAGATATCAAGCCATTTCAAGTGATTTTAAGGAATTTAAAGAGATATTTCACGAGATCCCAAAGTGATTTTAGGTAATTTTTCGACTATAAGTTCTCAAATAATCAAAATTTAAAGCTGATGTAAGGAAAGTAAAGATTCCTTGTGTCGAGACGAACTGATTGACCTATAAGTTATCGTTTTTTTTGTAATTTTGAACATTTTAGTTTTTATCTGTCTTTAAACAAAGAGGGGGAAGATTTTTTAATACATATATTTACAATGTGAAAAATTATTATTTGCAAAATAATTGTTTAATTATATAAGTCTCAATTCTTAGTGATATTTTTGAGGATGTAAATGTTTCAATGTTTTGGCTTGTTTCAATAATAATATGTCTGTTTTATAACTTTCTTCCTATACTAAGTATTATATTTGTTGGGTTTTTCCTATCTTTTTTTAACCAGACTTGGTTTTCCCATTCCATTAAAAAACATCTGTAACTTTCAGAAATGTTAGTATTATGGTAATAATAATAAACCTTGGTCCTCATTCAATAAGAGTAGTAAATTTTCTGGCAGATACTAAATGGTCTTAAGATGCGTTTGCTGAGCATGTGTCCATCCTAAGCCTTTCACAAAACCTTGTCAAAGCATATATGTTTCCGTGCTCTCTGGTTGTCTTAGCGTCGCTTCTTAGTTCTTACGGCAGTTGCTATCTTGCCTTCCTTCGAGAGAGTCGCTTAATCTTTGACCGTTTTCGAGTACATCAGCAAGAATTATAGTAAAGTTCTTCACTTAGTGTCAACTCAAGGCTCTATTAAAGAGTTTTCTTGAACCTTTGAAGCTCCAGGTCTACCCGCTAGCTTCAAAGGTAGTAACTTATCCATTCTTTTTACTGAGGCTCTATTACAGAGTTTTCTTGAACCTTTGAAGCTCCAAGTCAACCCGCTAGCTTCAAAGGTAGTAAATCTTCAATTTTTTCAACGAGGCTCTATTTGCAATAGAGCTTGCTTCATTTTAATTCAGATCTCACTTGGTAGCTTGAGTTAACCCGCTAGCTTCCAAGTGATTCGTGATAGTGAGTAATAGTGAAAAACCGCTGTTCTAAATTTCTGTAACTTGTCAATATTAGACTTGAACTTTTGTAAATTTACAAGTGATAAATAAACTCAATTTCCTTCAAAATATATTGTTGATCCTGAACACTAACACCACGCTCCCTCTTTTAACAGCTTCCTTTATGAGAAAGCTAGTTCGAGACTTCCAGTTTATTGGAAGCAGTTTTTATGACAGAATTGTTTTTAAGGCTAAAATCAAATTATACATATTTCCATATATAAGATTTTTATAAATTAACGTAAGTATAGTTGATTCAAACTATCTTTAATATACAGGTTAGTACTTTTGAACAATTGTAATAGTAGCAGCTTAATTGTCATAGTGGAAAATTATCTTCAAGACAGAATACATTATTGTAGAAATAGAAGACATAGTGATATCTTGGTAAGAGAAGCCTCCAGTTTTTTTGTTTCTTTTTCTACAAAATATTATAACAAATAAATTAAGTAATATTTTTACCAAATTTTTTATAGTAATTAATTTGCACCACTTAACATTATTTGTAAATGTGAAACGTGCTTGGAGGGTAGTTTATCCTCGGTAAATCGCCGTGTTTTCTATTTTCATAATTTAGTCTGTGCTGAAAATAATTTTCCACTACAGTTTATTCAGCTACAACTGTTACAATTGTTTAGGAGAATCAGCCTGTATATTATAGACACAGGGGGTAACTAACCTCTGTTTAAGGAAATGAAGGTTAAAAAATAAATATTTTACTGAAATATCATTTAATTATTCGAAAACTCTGAAGGGTAGTTTAAGGACCTAAATATGAATTTTGGAACGTATAAAAAAATACATGTCATGTCCCTTCTTCTTTAGTACTCTAAAACATACTCCAGATTCTTCAGAACGAATCAATTCGGAGGCGGACATTTAGGTAACCTTTCTTCAAAATATGTGTATTCAAAATGAGCTTAAATTTTCAGCAAATGACTGCAATTCAGACAGGAAATCGGTGTTGGAGGATTCTGAAGCAAATTCCGAAGAGAAATTCTACATTCCCCAATGCACGCCCGATGGAAGGTACCACAGGGTGCAATGCTACTCAGGATATTGTTGGTGTGTTTATCAGGACACCGGAAAACCTATACCTGGAACATCTTCCAAAGATCGGGAACCGAATTGTACTCCAGTTCCCACACCGAGTAGACCAATGAATGGTAACCTCATCATATTCATTAATTAAGATAATGAGTCTCTTCTGAATTTATTAAAAATCGATTGTTCTATCTTCTTCCTAATTTAGGATGTCCGGAGTCAAAAAAAGAAATATTCCTTCGAGACCTCATGACGATGTTACAGAGGAAAATGAAAGCCTCGAATGCCGACTCGGATGAAACTTTCTCCACGTGGCAGGCTTCCAAGGAAGAACGAGTTGCCACGTGGCACTTTGTTATGCTTGACAAAAATAAAAATAAGGTTCAATAATATAAAATTAAGTAGTTAAATTTCTCTTAAATTATACTCTTTCATATAAGTTTGAATTGGGGTTATTTTTCAGGTGCTAGAACGAAAAGAGTGGAAAAACTTCCGCTCTATGGTTTCCATCTATCCAGACTTAAAGAGGTGTGGAAAGAAATTCCTAAAATATTGCGACGTTAACAGTGATAGAAAAATAAATATGTCCGAGTGGCTCAGTTGCTTGAATGCGCAACGATTTACCCCAGGTAAATACTACTTATTTTGCTAAATATATATTTTTAATTTGTCTGTTATATCATAAAACGCCATTAAAATGAAGTTTTTTTAGTGACGACTACAGAAAAAACACCGACCTCAAAACCCAGTAGAATGGGGCAAAATCCCCTCGATCGTTACCTGAACGACGACGATTAAAATGTGATAAAAAAAAATGTGACGCAAAAAACTGTTAATTGGACACCGTTTACAAACATTTCGCGACCGATGTCGGCTTATGTGCGCCTAGTGTTGTACGAGATCATCTCTATTTGGACAGATGTCAAAAATAATTATTTATTTAAGAGCGATTTCAGTTAATAAATATAAAGCTTATGTATTATTCTTTATAGAAATAGAAAATATTATATATCTGACACTTTTGATATAATTTCCCTGTGTCCAAGATTTTAAACAAAAATCTACTTCAAAGAAACAGAAGAACTCAAATAAAAGATACTTTTATATAAATTTACCTCTTTTATTCAGGTGCAACTTTCAATAGTGTTCTTATAATAATAGTATAAATACTACACAACGCAGCAAAAGTATTAAAACTTTCAAGAAGATCAAAAACAGGAGATGGTATTTACAAAGAGAAAGAAATCTACTTTGAAATCCTAAGTCATAATAATTGTTGACTTTGAGAAATCAAGAGATATCTTAAATATCAAATCTTAAAGGTTTCTCATGTTTAAATGTTAAACAGTACCTCAGTTCAACAATTTCCGTTTGAGTATAAATTAACCTAAATAATAGAGCTTACGTAGTACTCTTAAATGCTTAGCATCAATATCTAAAGACCTCGATGCATAAAAACAGTACTAAACGAAGCAATTAACATATTTTTATTTGCTAGAAAACACGATCTTGATATCCACTTTCAGCGAGACTTGTGCTGGGTTTGGAAGGTCCGCCAGTAACAGGGTGGTGTGGATGTCTTAGGTGACCTTGTCTTCTCGGTGGTGCTAAGTACTCGAACATACTTTGAGTATGTTGAGACAACATTTTACTAAGATCACAAGGCATAGGGTCGGTCCAGAAAAAGTCGTGATTTAAAGCAGAGTCAGAATCGTACCTTTTCATAGGGTCTAATAACAACAGCTTGTCTAGAAGATCACAAGCATATGAATCTTTCACGTATGGTTTCAGTCTTTCTTTCACCTGAAAAAATGAACAAGCAAATATTTAATACATATATTAGTATTTTAAAATATATATTCTGTGGCGCAAGGGTAACGCATTTGACTCCAGATCAAAAGATTGCGTGTTTAAATCAAGTCGAGGTCAACAAATTTTCTAGATATATTCTCTTATAAAGTAACTTCCTTCCAGTCGAAAACTTATATTACGAAAATTTTATAGTATATAACTCTAAATTGAAAATCATACATAGATTCAAAAATCCATGTTAGAAAAAACTACCTTAAAGTAATCTTGATTTTTAATGATAATTTAGGTATTAAAATTAGTTTACTCACTTTTCTCTTTTGTCCTTTAATTAGTTCCATTTTATTGTATAAATCTAGCTCTGTTACACCTGGCCAAACTTCAGGTGTAATGGAACCACACAATTGGGAAATTAAAGTCAATTGTTGTTGTTCCGTGCTTCCTTGCATGATTGGTGATCTGTAAATAAAATTTCGTATAAAATCATGTCAATACCAAAATCTAAAATATGATTTAATGTGCATTGATAACGATTTTTTGTATGAATTTTCGTACCTTGTCCACATTTCAGCCATGATACATCCAGCACCCCATAAATCGACTGGTGGTCCATAATTTCTGTCACCCAACAATAATTCTGGCGGTCTATACCAAAGAGTAACAACTCTGTTTGTGTATCGATTTGGTTGACTATTTTTATTAGCACTGAAAGCTCGTGCTAAACCAAAGTCAGCCAATTTTAAAATACCAGTCTTTGTTATCAGGACGTTAGCAGCCTTCATGTCTCGATGTAAAATCTAAAAGAATATACATTTTGTTAATATAGTAATCATATCAATTTAATGCAAAGATAATGTATTTAATGCAAATTGATATATAGTACTTACTTTGTTGCTGTGAATGTAATATAATCCATTTAAAAGCTGTTTTATAACTTGTTTAACTTCTCCTAAGCTGAATTTTACGTTACTGTTTGACAATAAACCAGCGAGATCATGTTCGCAGAAATCGAATATGAGGTAAAATGTCGAGCGGTATTTGTTATTTTGAGTTCCTGAAAATTAGATAAAAAATACTGTTAGTTGATTTGATCATTTAGTCTTTTAAAAATTTGTTTAAGCATTTGTTACAAAATTACCTTTTGTTCTACAGATTTCTATTAGATTGACTACATTTTCGTGCTTGAGTAGTTGCAGTATCCTTATCTCTCTAAGAGCAGTTATCGGAAACTGTAAAGAAAGAAAGTATAAATATACGTCCAGTGGATAACATTTTTTCTAAAATACAAATAAAGATTCTCTTTGGAATAAAATAGTAATATTAGTTTATTTAATTAATATTTTGAATTCCTTTGGCTTTTTGTATTCATGTCGGAAATTAGTAGTTCAAATAATTTAAGCTTTAAAAATTATAACAAATTTTGTTATGAAAATAGTGTTTTCATAAATGTAATTCATTCCATAGGGATTTCATTTTAATTAAAGGGGTTTATCTCTCATTTTTATGTTGGAAGGAAATGAAAAGCGTACGGCAGACATTAAGCTAAACAATTTTTCACGAAAATTTAGCCCAATAATCAACAAAATAAACATAAAATGGAAGATTGAAAAGAGTACCTTATACTTATATTCTTTCAGAGGAATAAGTAACCTAGCTGGGTAGAAAGACTATTACAGGAGCATTTTCTTAGAAGTCTTAGGTCTAACATTTTTCGCAAGAGAACATTAAGATGATACTTCCTTTCACAATTATTGTTCACACTTACCTAAAAATTATATCAAGTAAATTGTAAATTTTGAATAATTTATCTAAATTTTATAATTAGAGTTTTTAAAATTACAGCTTAACAAAACATTTCATAACTGAAAATAATTTTAATTCCACTAATTTAGTAATTAACTCAACACTTTTTAAAAACTTTTCAATAATATTGGAATTATACTATATGAAAAATTCGCGAAGAATTTAGAGGAAATATGAAATTTGAGTACTTACACCCTCCTTCTCGTTTTCCATCAATACTTTCTTCATAGCCACAAACTTCTTACCAGTTGGCTTATCTTTTGCTTTGAACACCTCCCTACAAAAAAATTAAATACAAGTTAGGAATCTTGACATGCATATATGTAACATAAGAGCTCAGTGAAATAAAAAGAAATGTAAAATACTTTGTTAATTCTTGTTCAAAAATCATGAAAAAAAGTATCCGAAATATAAAATATACTGCTTTAAACGTTCAATTATTGAAAAATACTGGTGATTTAACACCAAAATTAGGATATTCTAAATTAATCTTAAACTTGAGAAAAGACAAACTTAACCTGAGAATATTAGAACATTCTCGTAGTTATGCGTTAATTTAGGTCAATTCTACTCACCCGAAAGTTCCCTGTCCTATCTTTGCGACTTTCTCATATTTGCTGATAGCCTCTTCGCAAAAAGGAAAATTGAATTCTTCTAAGTATTTTTCCTTTTCTCTTTGATTCATTGTTGATCAGTTTGAAGGTTTGAACCACTTTTAAAAAAAGTTATTACACGTCTACAAACACCTTTTATCCACAGTTTTGTGGACACAGAAATCTCGGAAAATTTAATTATTATCCAAGAATCATCGATAGATCAGTTTTTCAGTTCACAAGAGGGTTTTACTAAAGGACTAGAACAAAAACTTTCTTTACTATTACCACTATGGAGTGTAGGGATAATACCATTTTAAGGTTAGGATTGCAAACAATTTGTAATTTTACTAATTTTACCATTCCCAACATAGGACTATAATACCAAAGCGTACTAGAAACAGGTAGAAAAACATTTGCACTTCTCTAATCTGCCTTAGAGTGGCGTCCCATGGATACACAATGCGTTGCGTTTTTGCACGAAACCATGAGAGTGACAGAGACGCACTTAATCTCTTATATAGCGTATTCGGTTATCTGCACCCATCGACATATAGAAATGGACCGCTTACCCTGTGCAAAGAAGTGAAATAATGCGTCAGAGAGAAAAGTTGTCGGTG
>JAUESI010000034.1:3927914-3952834 GCA_032275145.1 Synergus laeviventris
TTTAGATTCTGGTTTAGATATGGAATTATGGATGGTTTAGGGACTATTAGGGTTTAGGCAGGTTTAGGTCGTTTAGGTCGTTTGGTTTAGGTCTAGGGACTCGTGTGGACTCGTGCGTCGCGTATGGCGTTTGATTGGTTGCTTATTGAGTTCTGTTTAAAACGCTAAAAAATATAGTTTTTTTTACAATAGACCAAAATTAAATTGATTAAATCACTGTTCTATAAATACAAAATATACTTTCTTAATCATCTCTTAAATATAAGTTCAAAAGTCATTATTTATAATAAACAAAACAGAAATATTTTTTAACGTTTTAAACAACGCTCGGGAAACCACCAATCAGACGCTGTGTGCAACGCATGCTGCGCACTGATATCGCGTGGCGGAACAGGAACACTCAACATCAAACACTGTGGGCACTGGGCACCTGCAGCGGCCAGCGCCTGCAGCAGATCGTAAAATACACTTGATAGTTGATACACCATCATAGACCATTTTATTGTATACATACATAAGGACACATGCACACGAATACGGCTGAATACGGCTCAGCAGTCAGCTCACTGAAAAGCAAAAGACACACTGGAGAAGGAGAAGTGCCTAGAAAATAATTCCCGGAACAAAAATACTACGGCTACTCAGTGTCAGTGGTGCAATAATAATTACCAATGCGCGCAGGTGAGATTGATGTTGAGAAAATAATCATGGGATTCTCTCAGGCTCGCAGGCGTCTACAAGATCAATAAATCATCGCAAAAAGTCGCATCAGATGAAACGTTCGTGTCAGTGAAAGACTTTTAAGAGAAACACTCTTTGCGACTTGATGTAAACCTAAGAGTGTCATCTGAAAAGAAAGAGTGGTTTACAAACGCTGCTCTGAAAGAGGGAAAGGCTGGTGCGCGGTGATCTGCATATCTACCATCTCTGGAAGCAGATGACATTCTTATATTAAGAAGGCGTGTTCGCCTCGCAGTCATCCACGCACGTTGTGAGAACGACAAGTGTCAGTGACAGACGTTTAGGCACGTGTGACCGAATTTTCCGAAGATCATAATGCGCTCCAAACCTGCAGAGCTGATTCGCGTAAGTACGTATGTCATATACAATATGCGAGTCTCACAATCAGCTTTTTAGGAGGCCAGTCACGTCCGCATACCGACACGCAGTTTTGCTTTTTTTGGTCGTCTATTTTGTAAAACTGTCCTCCCTCACGAATCTTTTGTTTGAGCTGGCAAATACGCTCCACTGATGCACTTTTGCGATTTCGTAGGGTTAAAAATTATTTGTATAAGGTGTTATTTTTTATTTCCGGAGTTATTATGCTGTTATAAGCAAGTAGAATGTGGTTATTAATTTAAGACTAATTTGAATATCATTCAATAAAGTGAAATTCATCAAAAGATGTCAATTAAGTTTATCTAAGTTATACAATGATTTTAAAATTTATATTACATCTTCCAAACACAAACTTTTAATTCAAAGACTTTACAAAAATGAAATGGCAATATCGCCAATTAAGCTCGATTAGACTCAGGCCTGACTCCAAATGCTAAAAAAGGTTCCTTAATCAACTAATTGAAAGCAGTTTTTACTTCAAAGACTTTCAAGTTTGGATATTTTTAAGTTTAAAAGGTTTCTTTAGCAGATATTTTCAAATTTGAGCTCTTGTCAATTTCAATTCTTCAATATGTTTAGATACTTTTAAATTTTAATATAAAAAACATGATAAAATAGGATAGATACGTAAGTATATTTAAAATTCTAATACTTTCTTCTATATGAAGTATGTAGTGAGAGTAGCTCTCACTACTTCAAATTCATAGAGATAACATAAATCAAGAATTCAGAAACTGAAATTCATGACTTTAGAAAAAAAAATAAATACTTATCCGACTTTCTAAATATTTCACTCTAAATTTAAAAATCGTGCTTTAGAATGGAAAAGTTATAATTGAATCGTGTCTCCTCTAAAATTGCAAAAAATTCTTTGGCAGTCTTTGACTACGGTAGTTGTTTGAATTTATATTTGTTTGCACGTCAAAATGCATAAGTGACTTTCTTCTCAAAGATAAAGATTTGCAGAAAAAATGAACCTTATCTCCACGAATTATTAAAAAAGTAATTCAATCTGTTTTAAAGGTGGACTAGATTAAATTAGTAGACATGCCTCATGGCGGGAGGCAACGACCACATCAAACAAGGTGGAAGTTTCGATAAAACGAATGTATGGCAGCAATATCATCGTTATCGCGATCCTTGTTTCATATTTGAACCCCCAAAGAGCGAGGGTTTTCGACAACGTCAACGAAAGGAGTGTAACAATCAAGTTTTGAGAAGTATTGTTACATTGCAAGAAGATATTTTTAGGTAAGTTCTTCTTCAACATAAAATAGAATAGAAAATTAAGTAGAAACGAAAATAAAAATATCTCTAAAGTAGAGCAAAGAAAAATGTACTGCTTCTGCTTAACACATTTTAATAAAATACATCTCGACTTATATTTTAAGGAACTTAAAACAATAAACATTTTTAACATGTTAACAAATGAACCAACTAACACTAACTAGATTTTTTTAAACCAGTTTGCCTCAATAGTATATTTTTGTATTATAGAATATTTTCGGAGTCTCTCCACTGCGATCTAAATATACTACTAATCGGATACAAAGTTATTCGCACCAATCAATGCATTCTTAAAACGAGATCACCGTTCTTTTATAAAATCATTGAACCGTATTTTGACTACAGTGAAGAAACGACCAATTGCTGCCTTAATGCGCCTGGAATTTTTCACCAAATCGAACGCTTCGTGAGGTACTTGAAGCAATATTTAGAAAAGAATTGAAAAACTTTTATATTTTTTTAAATTTGATTGATTTCTTTTAAATTCTCTTTGAAGTAAAGTGAATGGAAACTAAAGTAAAGTTTTACAAATTATTTTTTATTATTTTAATTCAAGTGTACAGAAAAATGGCTAGTATCCCTCTACTTGAAGCATGTAATTTTTTTAAATAAAGTATGATTTTATCAATTTATAATATTTATTCCTATTATGTGCACTGGATTATTTCATATTTATACCATTATGCACATTTTTAAAATCAATCTAAAATTCTAAATATTCTAAAAATAAATAAAAAATACTAAATATTTAAATCTAAAGTACTACAAAATATTAAATATTTTTAATTCTAATTTCTAATAATAATTTTCGAATGAAGAGCACTACATATGTCCAAAGTACATTAATAATATTATACTAATATCATATTTTCCTCCCCCTTTATTTTCAATATAATAAGATCTTGAAATCAATCTTGCATGCTTGTCGTTTGATTGTAAATTTTGTATTACAGGCTTCTGTACAGTAACTTGGATGTTTCACGGGAAGAGAAATTACTGGTAGATCTCATTCTGAGTGTTACTTGTGAATTTGATTCAACAAAAATATCTTACACAGATGCAATTTCCAACGACAAAGAAAGGTCTCTTGTTTTGAATAATAGCTTTGTCAAAAAGTCTTGGCTAGCCATTCACCTTTACAAATCATGATGGCCACAAATCTAAAAAGCTTAAATATACCTTCTGTCGTTCACAAGATTATACATTTTCTAAATCCTAAAAAAGGTGGTCAAATTTATTCAGAGTCTGCTTAGAAAGATTTTGGGACCACCATGTTATATATTTAAAAAAGTAAAACCTGAGACAAACATACACATTCGATTGTCGATTGTCATTAAACAAATCCCATTTTATTCAAACCAAATTTATAAATTTTTAACCTTTTTTTCAGGGACTACAGTAATATCTACCAAGAACGTAACGTGAATTTGAGCAACAATGAAAGAGGAGACTCGATAGATGTGATATTAACACCATCCGACATGGCAGACTCAGGATTAGAAACAGGATCGATGAGTCCTCAGGAAACGACAGTTTCCGACAATTCCGTTACGGAATTCGAGGAATCTCAGGGCGCCGAATTTACATCTATGGATGAAGATTTCAGTAAGCTAACTTCCGACGAAGGAAACGAGCAAAGTCCTGGTGCAGTCCACTTCGAAAGATGTCGTTACAAATCAAAGGCCAACAATCACGAAGAAATTGACACTCAAAAACCACAATCCTTAAATCTGGATGCAACATGCTCTTCTTCAGAGCCGGAGCACGAACAATGCGAGTCCCCAGGTTCTTCTGAAGAAAATGCACAAAAGCTAGAAGACTGTGCCGAAGAGATCTTCCAATACGAAAATCAAGTGCTGAACGACCCTTTCTATGAATTTGACGACGATGACAACAACCAAGACAATTCTCCGATGCCTTCTGATTCCTTCGAATTTGTCGATCCCGAAAATCTTCCTTGCGTGGATTACAATAGTGAGGAAAAACCCGAGAATTACAAGGAATTTGAATCCGAGGAAAGTGAACGTCTGCGAAGCGGCGAAAAGGAGAAAAAATCATCTTTTGAAAATTTCCATGGCGAACTCTCAAATGATAATGAATCGATTAAGAGTAGCACTGCCTCAGTGAATAGTTATTTCTTCATAGACGCTTCTAGTTTAAATGACGATATCGTTCCTCTTGCTGGTTGTTCCCAGGAAAGGGGAGAAAGCCTTCCACCTTATTTTTGTCCTTATGACAACTACGTTCCTTCTAGAACTGAAGATTTAAAACAAGAACAGAAGATTACGAATGTGAAAGCAACTAATTCAGAGAGTAGACAAGATCAATTGGAAGAGTTCGAACAGGACTTGAAACTTAATGAGTTTTTAAAACCTCGGAGCGAAGAAAGGAAAATAAAAAAGGTGGATTTAACTTTCGAGGATAAATTAAATGGAGGAACTGTTAAAGAAGCTCTGGTTGTTGAAATCAAAGAGGCGGATAGTGGGGAAAGTACACAACCTTCTCCTTGTCCGGATAACACGAAAATAGATATTGATGGTGTTCCTATCAGTAATGAAGAAATTGATCGAAAATCTGAGGAGAAAAATGAAATAACTGAAGAAAGTCAGAAGACAGAAGACAATTCTAGTGAAGACAGAAGACCTTCTCTCATAAGGAGGAATACCTTTGAACTTGATTCCAACGATGAGAAACTTTCTGCCCTAAGACAAGAATACGAACGTCGCCAAGGAAGTCTTGTTTTTCAGAATTCGATTCCCCAATATTCCGGGCACAGAGTTGATGATGATTCCTGTTACGGTTCACCTTTACAATCTAGTTTGGGAATCGGGAATTCGATTCCTGAGCCTTTGAGCAAAATTCTTCCCGAAGCCTCTCATGAAACCTTCCAAACGCCATTCTTGTCTCCAAATAAATTTAAACACGATACCTCCGAAAAAGAAACAAAGTGCAATTACTTTTTCAGTCTTGGATATGAAGAATCAGAAATAGCTTTTCCGATGCAGAGGAGCGCGAGTGATAAGAATGTAGCGGCTTCGCAAGAAGATATCTCTGAAAACTGCAATAGTTTGCCTGTTACTCTAAACAGCATTTTGGCGAATACTAGAGAGAATTTAATTAGGAGACAGGCAAGAGACGAAGCAATTCCAATAGTTTCTGGAGGTGTGAGTTCCGCGGACTTCACGAAACCGACCGACAGCCCAATAGTTCGTCGAAAAACGGAATCGACTCCTATAGTTTCTGGAGGTTCAGTATTTATTCCAGAATCGGTACCGGAGTCGAAAGTTAAACCTAGAATGTCTTCCTCGATGACTGCTTGGGTTGTGGATATGGGCATGAGCTACAAAACGACAAAGAGTAATTCGCAAATCATGTCTGAGAGTTTTTCGAGCAATTCTCACGGGATGTCTCATAGTTATTCAACTTCTGACTGTCTGAAGAAGCCGACGAAGAAGACAAAACATGAAAAACAAGGGAGTTTTGGGTTTTTTGTTGATTTAAGTGATGTGAAAACTCCGAAGGAAAAGGAAAAGGAAGTGCAAGAGATTCAGAAGAAACAGAACGGGGCTGATAAATATTGCGAATTTTTTATTGATATGTCGGATAGTGATGCTTCCTTAAAGTTAAAGAAGGAAGTGAAGCCTCCTTGTGTTAAGAAAAACTCGATTGATTCAAACGATAAGAAGAACATCTTTTCAATGTTTATTGATTTTAAGGAACCGAGGAAGACTAGGGAGAGTTTACCCGCATTGAGCAAGAGAAAATCGTCTGAAAGAGAAACGGAGAGAAGTAGCACTGAGGAAACTTCTGTAACGACTGAAGAAGATGAGCGACAAGAAGGAACAAGTGTTTGTGAAAGTACTAAAGAAAGCACACAAAGTACAAAAGAAAGTACAGGAAGTACTCAGGAAACACCAGTGAAGGAAAAGAACAAGGGTGTCTTTATGTTTATCCAGTCAGATTCTCCGGTTGTGAAGAGAAGAACCCTTTCAAGTTCTCGAGTTCCTTTCAAACGTCATTCTTGGAATACCGATAAAGCAAATCAAGATGAAAGTGAAAATGGAAACGGAACTAGGAATTCTGGAAACAGTTCGGTTACTGTAAACGGAATAGGATCTAGGAATGGAACTTTAAAAGTACAATTTTTTCGTAAAGAACACAAAAGAACCCAAAGTCTTTCGATAGATCGAGGAGATTTGCGAAAATTCCAGGGAAGGTCGAGCAATTCGAGTCACTCACTCAGTGAAGCTGCAAGGGCAGATCCGATAAATGAAAGATCTTCGAAGTTAGAAGAAGAAAATTGCAAGAATATGGACACTTCGACGGAAGATGTTTTTGAATACGACATCCGAGATACGCCTCCTAATTCCGATATCGAAATCATTAATAAGCAGGTTCGAATGAGCGTAAAGCATAACGAATTCCAGGAAATTAAATCGTCTGAGGTTGCGAATAATATCAAAATTCAGGGAAAGAATTTCGATGATGAAGGTTCGGAGGCTTGGGATAAAACGGGAACTGAGAGTACTGAGGGTCAAACGAGAAAAAGCGAGACTTTTGATATAAGCAGTGGAAGTGGACCATCTCCTGACAGTGAGAATCAGGATTTTGAATTGGCTGAAATGCTGAATGGAGAGGTAACGAATTTTATTGATAGGACGCCGATAATTGTGCCGACTAGTGCGAAGATCTTTGAAACGCATAAGTCGTTGAATGAAAAGATTAAGAGGATTGAGAGTGAGTTGAAGAGTCCAGAGTTTGATTTGAAGCAGAAAGAGGATTCGAAAGGATTGAGTGGAGATTTGGGATTTGTTAGGCTTTCTGATTTGGATAGCACGAGCAATTGTTCGACATCTAATGTTACTGTTGTTAAAGAGACTGAAGCTTTCACACATCGCATGTGTAATAGTATTCCAGAAACTTCATGGATCGAAAGCAAATTAGTTATAACTAGGACCAATGGAGCATTGAGGACAAGACCGAGGCACTTTTCTTCTCACATGAGTACTTCTCTTCCACCGAAGCAAAAATCTCCTATGGAAGATTTGACTGGGGAGAGAGATGTAGAAGCGATAATTTCGGAATCAGATCTTAGTAGTATGCAGAGTAGCATGGGACGATCTGGAGCTGGTAAGTTTTCATTCATTTTTGGTTGTGATATTACATTTATATAGAAAGAAGAAAATAATTTTTGAAATAATTTTCAGAAGGTAGTACTGAAGAGACTGAAACATCGAGTTTTGCTGGAACGAAACCGTTTAACAGGCTTGGTGAAGATCTATTGCGAATGTTTTTAGAGGAAATTAATCCAGACGTTACAATAGATGTTGCTGGTCGTAAAATCAGAGCTCATAAGTGCATTCTGAGTTCCAGATGTCAGTACTTTGCAGCTATGCTTAGCGGAGGCTGGATTGAAAGTACTGGAAATATAATCTCCTTGCAAGGGTAAATTTTAAACTTAAATTTAAATTATCTTTTTTTGTAATGTCAATTTCAAAGAATAAATATTTTTTAGCCCTATGAAATATAATATTGATAATAATTAATAAACTGATAATTACAGCTATTCGTATAACGCAGTACATTTTGCGTTATGTCACATATACAGTGGTGAAAGCAACATTCCTGATACAATCAGTATTATGGAATTAGCAACATTAGCAGATATGCTTTGTTTGGAAGGACTCAAAGAAGTGATAGGCTACACTCTGAAAGTTAAATATTGCCACTTGTTTCATAAAGTAAGTATTAAAAAAAAGGGGGAACAATGGTTTTCGAAATAAATTAATGTCTGACTTTTTTACAGCCTTGTCAGGTCTGTGCTGTTGGAGTTTTAGAGTGCATGCCACTTTCTGCAGCTTATGGTTTAGATGAATTGTATCGGAAATCGCTTAGATGGGTCACACGACATTTTGTGAGAATTTGGCCTTGTAAAGCTTTCGCCACTTTGCCCCGAGAACTTATGGACAAATGTTATCACCAGCATATCGTTCATATGGTACAGTTATAAAGCAAAAATACTAAACTTAATAAAGTTGTGAAATATTTTAAGAATAATGTACTAAACATAAAATTTTTTATCTTTTTTCAGTCTACAGAAAATGTGCTGCAAACAATAATGGACTGTGACAAACTACTAGCAACTATACCAAACGTTCGTTGGGCCGAACCAGTTTTTAGATTAGTTTCCGATCTTCTAGACACTTCAGTGAAATTCCTATCTAATAATTTCGCAGGGGTTTTGGGTAGCGAAAGTTTTCAAGGACTGGGTCGAGATTTAACCTGGAATATAAGTAGATTAGAAGATAATTTCCTACTAGCCGCAGAACGGTTACCACCTGAACAAGCTTGCAAAAGCTATGCGAAACTGCATAAAATGCTGGCAGCTACACTACTTGACGATTCGCAATTGAAAGCCAAATGGGGACCTCTTTTTATCGATTTTTTGAAACGAATTCAGAATCGCGTAGAGAAATGTCTTATTAGAGAAGCTGCAAGAGCTTCAAGAACTACAACCTGGTTAAAAATGGACCTGGAATTGCGAAGGAAAATACAAGAATTAGCTTGTCTTGTTATTTTACCACTCGATGTCTCAAAACGACAATCCAGGCATTCCAATTTCCTTAAGGTAACGTACTAACCTTGATTTTCAAAACGATAAATTTATTGAAGATTATTAAAATTTAATTAAAATGCTGATTTTTGTCAGGATCCTAAAATACCTCCTGGTCGTCTTTCGACGAATCGTAGTTTGGATATAAAAAGAGTGAAGACTGCAATTACGGAGTATAATGGAAAATCTGTGAAGTCTACGAGGACGATTACAACGACAACACAACAAACGAAACGAGTATTTAGTAAACCGAAAACTGATCCTCTCGAGCGAAAAATGCATGAAGAAAAGCCGACTACGGATAATTCCCTCAGACCGAAATCCTGGCCAAATAAAGTAGAGGTAGGCGAATAATTTATATTAAAACGATATCTCGCCCTATTTTTCTTACATTTAAATTATTGAAATGCTATGATGACTCATATCGTTACACAAAATTTGGATTCCATTTCTACATTAACTCTTTCAATTTCAGATAAAATCCCGTTATTTGGAACCGAGAAACAAATCCGTGACGAAGGGGCCCACAGTTCCTATAAGTCAAGAAAAAGCAACAACTCAAAGGCGAAAAATTATGATTTCCTCATCAGACTCTTCCCGAACGTCAAGTCCAGCGATGAAGCGCGCAGTAGAAAAGAAACCAGTACCCAAATTGAAGTTGCAGGTAAAGACAGATTCAAAAGCTCTCTCTTCCGACAGTCTCACGAATTCCAATGCGACTCGGATTAGCAACAAGAAGGAAATAATCAGCAAAAGTTGTGGAATTACGAGGCCTGAGTCCCCTTCCTTCAAGCGAAAAGACGTTGAAGTAGGATTATCAGTAGACTCTCTGGCCGATCCAAAAAAGAAGCCCCCAGTAAAAAAAGTCATCAAAATGGACACCTCAATGTCTACCGACAGTTTGATGACCGAAGTCATAGGAACTCCAAAATCCACCATTTCCAACAAACTCTCTCCGACTCTAGCCAGGGGCCTTAAGAAATCTCTGGTTCATGATCGCACCAAAAAATCCTCACCACCAACGCAACCCAAAAATGCGGCTTTAACTCGAAAGCCTAGAGGATCCCTAGAAAGTTCAACAGCTGCGAGTCGAAATAGAGCTGCAGCTGCAAATCCTTATCACGGGTCGCCAAATCTTCGAAGGAATCTTCTCGAAGCTGCGAAAACTCCTGATATTCCATCGAAGCCTTTTAGTAATGTGGCTCCACGCACAATCACGAGACACACTGCTCAATCAGCAGCAGCAGCGTTTAATGCTAAACGAGATAAAAAGGACTCGCTCTCTAGTGGTATCGATAACCCTGGAAAGAGTACTTCTCCAAAATTGAACGCTATTCAAAAGTTAAGTAAGTCCGCAATCACAACAAAGCCAAGAGTAGGAAAAGGGACTGAAGATAAGGGAAAACCTAAAACTGAAGCTCCCAAACTGCTTACAGTTGGTTCCAGGTCGGGAACGTTCCTAAAAGATGAACCAACGATTTTGAAAAAAGCGGATATTAAATCCTCAGAGATAGATACTTAATTTCTATAGCGTATGCCTTTGTACCTTGCATTAGTGATCAGCGTATGCAGATTTATAAGCGTGATTATTGAGAAACGGGATTTAAAAAGCTTTAAATATTGAGAGAGTAAAATATTGATGGGCGTGAAATATTTAAGGACGTGATAGTTCCAGCAACTGTACCAGTAAAGTTTAAAGATAAAAAATTAATTGGTGGCTCTTCCTTACTCGGCCGCGGCAAGTTGATTCCTCTCGCCTCGTAATTTACATAAATCATAAATACTATAAATGTTCCATGTTATTTGTAAGCTTTAATCAATTAAAGTCGAAATCGTAGTTTTCTCCGCACTTTTATAGATGAGAATTCGCTCTACGTAATATATAATATAGATTATAAAATACTATACAAGTTTTGCACTATACAATTGATTTACTATTCCGCTTTTTGCTGTGCGTAAATCACAACAGAAGAAAGAAAACTACGATTTTTGCTTTGAAAGTGCATACTAAAGAATATTTCCTAAGTTGGAAAGAGTCCAGCGGCGAATTTTCCTCTCGTGCCGCCCTGGGCTAAAGTGAAGCTGCTGCCCTGGAAGAGTCTGAAGAAAAGAAGTGCATTTATTAAAGGTGCGTAAGTCTAATGTAGAGAAAACCCTAGAAAACTTGAATTAGTGGAAACAAATTTTGTCTTGAGAATTTTAACATGATTTTTACATAAGAGATACCATTTAATTTAATTTGAATAATTTCAGAATTTAGAATAGTGGAATTATCTTTGAATTTATTTGAATTAACTTTGATTTTCGCATTTTCTATTTCCAAAAAAATTATCTTCTCATATTAATTTACTTCATTATTATTATTAATAATCGTATGATTACATCTCGTATTACATAACAACACAAAAATGTTAAAATTTTCAAGCTATTTCTTATTTCTACCAATACAAATTTTCTGTGTGGTAGCAACAGATTCGAAAATCAATTTTTTGAACCACCTCAGAGTAGAATCTCTCATTTTGCAAGAATGGTGGAAGTAGATAAAACCGAGTCTTGTAAATTAAAATTGTTTTGCGAGTATTGTACATTTTCTCGATTTTGTAATAATCGAGACCAATTTCTCAGAAAATTGATTTATTTTTTCATCATTGTATTATTTTTTATATGTTGATTAATCGTTACGATTAATGATATTAATTGTAAAACGGATTAATTTATGTTTGCAAATCGAGTGATTTGACGTTTAGCTTGTAATTTGTATGCGACAAAGTCTTGGTGATAATTTTTTGATTTAAGGTATGAAGCGAAATAATTTCGGTCACTAGTGCAATTAGTGTAACTGTGTATACTCAGCTAGAAAACTTCTTCATAGTTATGTATGCTAGTATCGCATAGAATAATATGCACTATATACCTATATTCGCTAGGAAAGCAATGAGGCCAGTCCTTAGATTTTGTTTATAAACGCAATTTACTTTTGAGAATACAGGTACGCGTACGAATAATTTCAACCAGCCATATCAAACAAGTATTTTCTTTTTTAAATGTGAATAGAACATCACAGCTAGCTTCTGGTAACGACATCGTAAAGACATCCTGTGTCCATGTCGTTAAGATGTCTTTGCGATATCATAAAAACGTCGTAGGATTTGACAATGTCTTTTCGACAACGTAAATAATTCTTAACGACAAGGAAATAGGATGTCGTAAAGCTGTCGCAAAAATGTCGTAACGCTGTCGTAAAGGCGTCGCCAAATTTTGTGTCCACTGGGTACTGAATTATAGCCAGTCATTATATTTATTTATCGAAAATCTATCTATTTTGCAATGTACATTTTTATGCAATATTTGTATCTAGTCATTTAATATTTACTTTATGTAATGTTATGAAAAACATCTCAATATAAGAATAGAAAGTTGTAAATTGAACATTTTCTTTATTTATCCTCTAAATATATTTACGTCCTTTGAATACAAAATTTATGGATTTTTTATTTACATAGTTTTAAAGCTAGTCCAAATTAGTATAAGGGTATATAACTAATAGTGCATAGGCATAAAAGACGTGAACTCAGATGTCTATGTACTATTATTTTTTTTAAAAGTAAAAATTATGGGAAAAAATCTGTGTAATCTAAATTTGCTCGTGCGGTAAGTAACACATATTCGTTAACCTATTCAAAATTTTTTTATATACTAAACAAAAGCTTATATTAAAAATTACATATCTAATAAAGTTCCCCTTAGCCTTCCTCGTTTCGTTTCCGCTTCTGGTGGTGGCATAGTTTTCCTTTTATTCATGCCTTTCCTCTCTAGTTGCTTTTCAATTATCCTTGCGTTATTTGCATAGGAATCAGCAACTTCCCTCTAAAGAATCGAAATAAATTTTATTATAAAGAAAAATTTTAAATAAAAGAAAACCAATTTTAGGATTGTAAAATATATTACAGCTTCGATTTCATCCTCTTCTTCATCAATCGTGGAAACTGTAACCGAACTAAATTTCCCCATGTTTTTCGTGTGTTTGGTGACCATAATCTTCTTTGGTTTTTCAACTGCCACTTGGTTGTAAATATCAGTCATTGGTCCTTCTCCTGAACTTTTTATTACTGCACCTTTCACGATAAAAACGGTATTTGCTGCTGGATCGTGTTTGTAATAAAGTAATAATCCGCATCTGCAAAAAAATAAATTTTAATTTCTACTCCGAATTTTGATTTAAAAAATAAGGAAGTCATTGAAACAGATTACATTTCCCAACGGTTATACATATAGTTGAGAAGAGAACATACTTTTTGCATTTTAACCTGTGCTGTTTTTCGATGCCTTCCTGGCGTTTCAAATAAATCGTTTCATCCTGTTCGCATGTCATTTTGTGTGCGTGTTTGCTGCCATCAATTACCCTGGCGGCATCCCTTTTACGAAGAGGTAACTTTTCTAAAGCACAATCTGGGACAAAATAATAAAACGAATTTCTACATATGTCTATAAAGTGAGGTTAGAAATTTGCGAATAGCCATGAGAAACGCTTGAACCTTTCAATCTATGACAACTAATATCGCAAATTATGCCTAGTATTTTTTACAAATTTGGAAAAATTAATGAAAATTATAGCAATAAGAAAAATATTTACCTAATATTAAAGTCATTTGACCGCAGAGACAGTAGTAAATGTGTAAAGGTTTTTCTTCACTATATTCCTCCTGATCTTTTGTGTCTGAGCATATTATACTCCTGGATACAACTTTTGGCATTATTACTAATTATTTGTTCAATTTTACTATCATAAAACACTTTAAGGCCGAAAAAGTGGAGAAGAAAACACAAAAAGCTCAAAAGTTTGACCAGTTTGACAGATGTAGTAGATGTAGTGATTTGAAAGTGAGGTTGTGCTTATATGACAGATAATCCAGATAATATGGATAATATCAGAGAGATCAGAGATATAGGTGGATATAGAAATTATTATTCCTGATTCCTGACAGAGTTCTTGTTATTCCTATAAATCCTATAAATCATTCCCTGCCTATATATATATATATATTATTATGATTATTATGATTATACCAGAATTATACAATATACACATAAAGGTTCTTTCACATACCGCTATGCAAGCACACTTGCACATTTTTAGGCGGGAAAATTTGAATTACATTTTCTCTAGTTATGTACATTGTACTTACATATAAAGAAAAACATATTTAGTGGAATGGTGCTTTTATTGCAATTTTCACTTTGTTACTGCAATAGTGAGTATGTGATTCTATACAAGTTGCTAACCCATTCAATAAACAATCGTATACTAAAAATTCAGATATACTGTAAATTGATATTATATTTTACCTATAAACGAATATATTGCATATTTTATTCACGGGAGGTATTATAAAAACGTGTTATTGTTATTTATGATTAAAAAAAGTAATAATTTTCTTGGAATTTTTTTACAGAGGCAGACATGACGCAATATGATATGTATTTTGGTTCAAATTCTGCTGAAAGAAGATAATAAGCTTAGATAACATAATTATTATATATGAATACTAATTCATATCGAAAAGATTACTGGTTGATTTATCCAATATTTATTTTGTATACAATACTTTGTTTTATTTACACTTCGATTTATTTTGATACAATCGTACAATAATATACAGACGAATTGAAAAGCATCTAAATTAAAATTTGTATCATTCAAGTGATGTCATCACTTGTGTTGATTGGTGTTGATAACGAAGCTCTGTGATAATGACTCATATGAGTCATATTACAGTCATATATTATTAGCAAACTGGCGAGATGGACTGTAAAGTTATACTACAAGAATTAAAATTAAAGAACGCTGGTTCTTATAATAAATAGGTAGTATAGCAATAAAAACAAATGTTTCAAATTTAAAATAGGAAGAGAAAATAAAATAAAAATTAATTTTATGATTTATGCGAAGGAAGGTTGCTTTCTGCTTTTTGTACTTTTTCATTGAAAAAAAATTACCTGAAGATCGAACTTTTTTTAAGCAGGATTCAAAGTAGTAAAAGTTAATCTGCATTCTGTACTGATGCCCTTGAAACTTGAAAGTGGATTGCGTAATATTTAGTCTGGCATGCGTATTTCGAACATGTGACGAGAAGCGGAATTTTTGGAGTAAATTTTATTGTAATAATAAAGACTTGATATTTTTTTTATTATAAACAATTCAAGTATATTCAAATAAATTAAGGAGTAATAGGGGGTAACTCTGAATATTTTGTATACATAAACTTACTTTATAATTTATCTATTTTGGGATAAAAATTGTCTTCCAGGATTTTTGTAAAATTTCTGTTTTCCCCATTTACATTGATATAATATAATATGTAAGTTGGGGAAAACTCTTCTCTTATTCGCGTAATTTCCAAATGAAGATGCAGGCGAGACCTCCTTACCATTCTTGAGTTGAAGACCAATGAATGCAAATGAATGTTTTTAGGATCGATAAAGAAACGCGTAAAGTAATAACTATATAACTATCAGTCTGTAACTATATACATTTGCCGGCCAGCCGGCAACGTGTAAATATAAATCCCTATCCCCATGTCTCAGATTCAGTTTCTGTAGTGGTTTCTGTGAACTGTTTTCGTGCTGTTGCGTGCTATGCTGAACGTGCTGAGCAGTGCTGACTGCTGAGTGCTTATAGTTAGTCTTTCGAGTTTCAGTTTCAACACTTTCAGATTCAGATCAGTTTCAGACTTTCGTGAGCAGTGCACGCACGCATCAGTGCTTCTTTATATTTTCAGTGCCTATATTTAAAAATTCAGAAAAGGTCAGTGAAGTGTGCAAGATCAAATTTATTCAACGATTATTATTTTTTTTTTTGAAATAAAAATCATCACTTTTGAAATTTAATTAACCTTCAAATTACAGAAAATGTAACAATTGAGTATATCAAAAAGTTCTACAAAGTGCAATAACAATTTTAGAATTAACAATCTTTTATGATTAAAAAATATTATGTTTTATCATATATACGCACATATTAATTGCACTCCATTTTACCGAAACAAATTGAAATATTTCAAAAATATTTTAAAAGTAAATCAATTTAGTGAGGAAAATCGGGTTGATGATCTTTTTTTTAGAATTAAATAAACGACATGGACATCATAATATGTATTTCCAATTGTTTTTCTTTATGCTCTTCAATTAGGAAGAATATTATTACGTAAATTAAAAAGAGCCCTAATAGCACCGTACGTTCCTGGAACGGTCCTAAACCTTCCTGGAACTTTAGGACTTAGGAACGTTCCAGGAACGTTTAGTGCTATTATAGGGAGGCATCAAGTAGATATACATCAAGTTGAAAAATAAAATTGTAAATGAATGAATTTAAACATTTGATCTTGTCAATACTTCAATTATGCAACGAAGATGTAATTGTTTGAAAAACTTCTTGGATTAACATAATTGGTTTTCCTATTATACATTAAAATTGTTCCTAAATATTCATATCACGTGAACAATAATTAACTATAATCAATTATTTTACGCTTTTCTCACGGAGAACTTAATTTAATTTAAGAACAGATGATGTTTAGATTTCAAATTCAAAGTGGGCGTCTGGAAAGTAAATGAAGATTAAATTATAATGAAAGGTTAAATGTGCGCGCGACAGTAAATTAGCCTTTGTTTAAGTTCTAATCATCACTCGTAGACAATTTTTTTTGCACATAATTGTTTGAACACCAAACAAATGTAATTTAAAATTGCCAATAAAAGTTTTCTACTTATGCTTGAACTTATATGCCACTTGTACTTCTTGAAGACTTTGTTAGAAGACAGGAATATTAATACAAAAATAGGACGAATCTGATTTAGAAATTTAAGGATTAAAAACCCAATTTGCCCAATTCTTGTTTTCCAAGGTCACATACCAATTCAATATGACAAATTATTAGTACTTCACGTATCAAGAAATCGATAACTATCCCGCAAAGGGAAATTTTGTTGTCCCTATATTTATCTAGCACACACACAAGGCGTGGCTCTATAATAGAAACAGACTATCATCCCTTTTCGTTCGTTTTTGTATAAAAATTGGCGAGCTTTACACAAAATTCAGTATTTTTTGAATCTCGAAATTAATCAAATATATACATAGAATAAAGATGATTATTTTTTTAAATGCGTGAGTAATATTATAAAATTTCTACTGTTGTATATATATATATCATTTACATGATTTTTTATACAACTTAAATATGACAAGAAAGAAAAAACCTCAATTTCCTGTTTGCCCTTCATACTCTTTAAATGATGACAATTTTTTTATACCAGTAAACGAATGTTTTATCTAAATATGTTTGTTCCTTATCGCCTGAAAATGAATTCCTATCATGTTGAAACAACAAATTTATCATCCTTATCATGTGAAACAAAATGTAACTAAAATAAGAATTTCCTTAAAAAATGGGTAAATGGAAAAAGATCTATTACATTATTCATATATTCAACTCGCAAATGCAAAAATTTTCCAGGTTTTCAATTTTTCTTAACTGTGAAAAGAAACTTACTTCGCAGGAATTTTTTTATTTATACCTAGAGAGTGTGCACAGTTTTACAAATATTTTTGAAGAATAAGCAATGTCAAAAATTGTGTGACTATGTGAATGTAAAACATGTAAAATGAAGATGGCAGAAACTCGTTTGACTAGCAATGTGCAAATGAAACGTGTAGGTGCATTCCACGACAACTTGATTCAGGAATAGATAACGTCTAACCTTGAAAGAAAAAAATCAATTGAATTGATGTTGCTCATAAAAAATTGCTTGATATTCATATAGAGAATGTCAAAATTTTTTAAATAGCTTTCTGAACTTAATAACATTATTTTTATTTATTAACATTTTTTTTGATTTTTAAGTCTTCAAATAAGAAGAGAATATTGAATAGGTATTGTGTTGAGTGCTTGATTTGAGATGGAACTCCCATTTGTTCCATCTTCGTGCCTAACAATAAGCCTGAAAGCTGAAGCAAATTCTGTTGCCTGCCTGAGTGTCAAGGTCCTAGATCTGACCTTGGTCCTAGCTCTTTCCATATATTCCATATCACCATTAGTTTTAAATTTATTAAAGTCAAGTAGAGTTAGGTCTCTTTGGCTAGGTCGTCAATTTTTAACAGCATATCATAAAATGGTATCTAAACACATTTTTAGGTAATAAAAATTTGAAAATATAATATAGATTTATTATATTTTTTGAAATCATATTTTAAAAATCTTTTAGCGTTGATAAAAAGAATGTTTAGTTATTTCGAGTTACTTCTTTTACAGTTGCATCCAGTTGCATCATACCTCTATAATCACTCGGATTTTCCCACAATGCCTAGGCATACCAAACGATGATAACAAATGCAAACTGTATACGTATATAAATACACGTCAATGTGGAATATATTTTAATTTCTACACATACTTATTTAATGTATTTAAAATTTTTAAAAGTGACTGCCTTCATGTATCAGTTTTAAGTTGTTTGTGATTTTGTGTTTAACAGGATAAACAGAAGATTCTAGAATTCTTATCTTTTTCCTTTCGATAAAATAAAAATATAATAAACTTCGCAGAAATCGCGTGACAAATTTTTCATCCGATACTAGATTAGCTCCAACCAATTATTAATACCTGCCTTGAAAGTTAAGACATGAACAATTTCTGAACATGAACATGAACAAAACTAAACTTGAATTCAACACCTGATAAATTGATTTAATTCTAGAAGTTTGTATAACATATATTTAATTTGATATAATTTTTCTCTCATAATCTTTTCTAAAATAGACTTTCATTCAAAATATCATGGATGATAGAAAAAATCTCGTAAAAATGTTGTAATAAAAATCTCTTGATCCTAGAAATATTTTTAGTTAATTTTACTGTTTATTAGGGTTACAAATATTTTTCGTAAAAAGATTTGCTGAGTCGATTTTTTATTTCTTGAAATTAGAAAACGTAAAATATTTGTCAGAAGGATGAAAAAATATGTTAATGATTAAAAGACGTGTTTCATTACGTGATTATTTCTTTTAATTTCTATCCTCGTTTCTTTGTACCTCTGGTTGTAGTTTTCAACGTGTAACACGTATACGTTTAACCCACTTGGAAAATGTAGCGATCAAAGCAACGTTATTGTCTTATCATTGCAATTATTTAGTCACTTATATGTGTCATGTGATACCAAGAGTTAGTTATTTAATATATGTAGTATGTACTGCCAATACTGCAAGAAGAAATTGCGTAAAAGCATCAGGAAATGATGAAATCGATTGTTTTCAGCTGATTAAATTACGTTTTATATAATTAAATGAGATTCCAATCTTTCAATAATTTACAAAAATTTACCTTTTTGTTCAATTTGTAAAAATACTAATGATATGAAGAAATAAAATTATATATAATTCTAAAATAAAATTCTTATGAGACTGATCGTCATATTAATAAAATATATAATTTTATGAAAGAAAATGAGTTATTCATTTCATTTGATCCAGTAAATGAGTCAAAAAAGGATTTTTGTTGGATACCACCTTGTACAAAATTTAGCTAATTTAAATTCATTTTGAAATTTAATAAAAAATTTATATTTACAACGTTTTTAATGAGTATGTGAGAAAATGGAAAATTCATTATAAAATTGCAACGATCTTGTATTTCCGTTGAAAGGAGTTATGAATTGTGTGGACAATATCGTTATACTTAACGAAAGCTGTTGTGTTGTAAATTGATATCTATTGCAAAAACAGATACTGCATGGAGTGTTATTTAAATAATATGTATCGTACAAAATTATGAAATTAGTAGAAACTTCTGCTCGAAAATATGAAATAGAGATAATTTTATAATCATCTATTGAGTACATTTTTTAATATATTTTTTATTAATTTATTTGCATTGTTTTCCAGAATTCAAAATGAGTAAAGCTGGACCAAACTATGGGCCACCACCGCCTGGTTTTGCTCCCCCACCATCATATGCTGACGCAAATAATCCACCACCACCACAACGTAAGCACAAATACATATGTTTAATAATTTTTTCAAAGAATTATAGTCTGTTTTATCTTTATGAAATTATAAAGTGCAATGTCTGTCGGGATCGAAACTCGATGGGAATTAGTTTTTGTCAATTACAAATATGAAAAATGATTAATAAAATATATTTCTTCAGAACCAAGTGTTGTGGTTGTTGGGGCACCACTTGGTACATTTGGACCAAGTTCACAACCAATGACATGTCCTTATTGCCATGCCAGTATTTCTACCAGGGTCGAATCAGATCCTTCCACAAAAACTCATCTCTTTGCACTACTTCTCTGTCTGGTTGGGTAAGATTACTAAAAATTCTATTTAAAAATATTTAAATCTCATGTCTTCTGCATAAGACACATTTTAAAAACAAGCCTTTAAAAAGCTGAAACTGCGTTCAAAGGTTATTGTCGGTTTTATTAATTTATGACTATTGGGAGATTGATTTGTTCAAATTATGCTAAATAAGTAACAAGAATTAATGAATAAAGTCTTTCATTATACAGATAGAATATTTATCTTGTTTTAATCGTTTTTCAACATTGTTGTAATTTAATTTACGGTAGAATAACAATAAAATTTTTCTTCAAGAGAGAAAGAGAATTTTGCTTATTAAATAAAGTAAATACTTATAAATAACATTCAGGCTTACCCCTCCTGAATTAGGAAATTTTTGTTTGATATAGTTGTCAATATAGTAGCTTTCAAAATTGTTGGATTCTAACTCTTAAAAACATTTTATTTATTTTCAACTAGATTATCAAATATAAGTTCTTTCCTTTCAATTTATTCGCCTGAATTAAAATGTAGAAATTAAAAACAGTAGTCTTAAAAATTGAGTCCTATTTTCAAATTTAAAATATTCAATTTTGAACATAGGTATAGTTTAAAAATAACTAGAAGAAGATAATTTAAAGTACTTTTTCTTGATCTAAATTCTATAATCTACTTTCCATCCAATATCTTGTTTAAAGGGCTGCTTCCCGAACTTCTAACCACTGTTTATTTTTTTAGGTGCTGGCCATGCGCTCCTTGCCCATACTGCATGGATACTTGCTTAAATCAGAAACATTTCTGTCCCTCGTGCAATGCCTACCTTGGGCAACACGAGAATTAGTAACAGTACGTCAAAGCCGGACAACATCACTCGAAATTCATGTCAACGTCCTCCATTTTTTTGGTTAATTTTACTAAAAGTGAATCGAATAACACAGGAGAATACACTTTTTTGTAATAATTTACAAGAGTTTTCCTTTTTAAATAACTCAGCAATAGTTGGTATTTAGACTAAGCTAACATAAATCTTTTTCTCCTTAAATTGTTATTCGTAATTGATTTTAAATCATGTGGGAGATGGCGTAACTTTCCAAGAATAACGGTTCGGTGTAGAGTGGATTAATTATTGTAATTCTTATTACTTGAGGTTGAAAGATCTCTTCAGGTCTTGACATTTACATCGAAAGATGATATCTTTTAAGTTTCATATTGTAGATTAAATTGAAGAAAATATAAGCAAATTTTCTATTTTTCGATTTCGTTAAATTAGAAAATTATAAGTATAAAAAAGATTTAAAAAAATCATTTAGTTTTAAAACACCATTCTAAAATTTGCCTTCTATAAGTCCAGTATATATATATCCTAGTCAGTGTTGAATCTAACTTTACAATCGTTATTTTCTATATGAACTGCCAAGAGATATGGATAAAAGTTTTTGAATGTCAGGAGAGAATTTCTATTTTAGCTGCTAAGCATCTTTTTACTTATTGTAATTATCAATAACTCAGCGCGCAGCATTCTTATTGCAAAAGCATTCTTTAACGCAGGAATATTGTATGTTAAGTAAAAAACGACAATCTGCAATTTATTTTTTTTTTAAATTTGTGATATGATGTTGTTTCGGAACAGTACAAGCCTTTATAATAAATTTTTTTATATATATAAGAAAAATACTAAATGTACAAAAGCTTGTACATGCGTATTTTCTATGTTAATTTAATATTGTTTGCTATATTTTTGCCTAAGATAGAAAGGGATATTTTTACGTAAATAGTTATTTTGTAGTGTATACTTAATAAACGTAAGCAGCAAAAATGCAAATGATATTTTATAAAAATTTTCACCATGGTTCTGAAAGTCCATACACAAATTATAAACATGGCCATCTAGAAATGCCTTCACCTAAAGAATTGATCGGACATACTATGTTTGAAAAGTAAAATATATAACACTTATTTATCTTATCTATTTCTTAATCTCAAAGTCTTCCTTGAACTTCAAGAAAATGTGAGCAAGTTACAATAGCAATAGTTTAATTTTATAAGTAGTTTTGTTACTTAGCAATCCTTCAGTAAGTTTATAGTCTTTTCTCGGTATTATCGTAGTTTCTAAATGTATTCATATATTTTTATGTAAAATTGAAAACAATATTGATTGTAATGTCTGCTGTAAAATCAATAAGAGAAAATAAAGATTTACGAAAGAACAATTTTAATTGTTAAAATAGACGGCAAGCCAAAAAATTAATAGGAACATAATTTTTTACATAAATTCCACCTAATATCGAATAAAAATGGAAGGAAGTTTAAGGAATTTTTGTTTGCAGATAAAATATACTGAAGTAAATTCAGCAGATATTCTCTATTTATTTTAAAAGTCGAAGTCCATAGTTTATTTTATGAAATACTTAACTTTTATGTACATGGAGTAGTTATATTCAAAAGGGCAGTATATTTTAAGATGTCAAAAGATTGACTAAGGAATGCATTGACAAAGCACTCTGGTATAAAATGAAAAGTGTTATTCTGCATAAACAATAAATTATTCACCCTATTCGTAGATCCATTTTTCTGCCCAGGAAGCCCAGTCGATGACTTCCTTCTTTTCCTTTTCTCCGAACCACAATTTAATTTCATGGTTGGCGGAATCCACTGAGTCTGATCCATGAATAATATTGCGGCCAACCTGAAGACAAAAATCTCCACGGATGGTTCCTGGTGCAGAATCTTTGGGATTCGTCTCACCGAGCATCACGCGACCAGTCTTAACTGCGTTCAAACCTTCCCAGACCTAAAATAAAACATTTTATCATTAGGAAATTGAGAAGTTTAAAGGCTTGATTTTATTTTTAGATCTGTAGGTTTCGAATTACGTATATTTAAATGATAAACGCCTCGTTCTTTACTGTGTCTGATTCTAAGCCGGTTATGCAACCGAAATTCAATACTTTAATGAAACTTTTTAGGCTTCGTTATTCCACAAAACCTAAGTGAAATTCCCACCATCTTAGCTCTGTAAGTAGTTAAAAATTTTTTAAATAATACATAAAGAAAAAAATACCAACCATTGGGACTACTGGTCCAGAGCTCATGTATTTTACTAGACCGGGGAAGAAAGGTTTGGAAGACAAATCAGCATAGTGCTGCTTTAAAAGATCTTCTGGAGCCTAAAATATAGAAATATATATATATTAATGTGAAAAAATGAATCCATTTATTTAAAATCAAGATTCATCAAACAATAATAATAAAAAAACCTATTCTCCAAAATTAAAAAGAATAGATTAAAGTTCAGTAGGATCCAATTCAAAAGACGGAAAATAGTTTTTTAATAATTTTACTATTTTTAAATTTACTTTAATAATTTCACTTCAGCAAATGGCGTCATAGTGTCCATGGTGTTTATTGTCAGAATGCCATAGAAAATATCAGTTTACAATGGTTAAAAACTACTGTAAAGGCGAACGAGTTTATGTAATTTGATTTTTTCAAATTACATTCTCAATATAATGGAAGGAATAGAACTGGAAAGTACAGTACATTTTAATACGAAAAGAAAATAAATCTTGACCACGTGTTAAATTCTACCTTGGGATCACGTATTGTTGGAAGGATACAGAGCAATTTCAACATACCCAAACCATTTTCATCGCTACGAGCTTGAAACCTTTTTCCTCAAAGCGTTGAATGATTTTTCCAACGAGTCCACGTTGAACTCCATCGGGTTTGATCATAATAAAAGTTCTTTCCTTATTTTCTGCCATTTTTTTCGTAAATTAAATAAAATATTTTCAGGACAGAACACGAGACAGCCGGTGAGCGGTAGTTGAAAGAAAAGATGACGGTCGACGGTCCGAAATGGATCGAGGGGAACTTAGTGGAAGGTGGACGTGGAACGGTTGGAGGGGTTGGAACACTGATATATATGGTTGGAACCTTGCTGGCGATGCCGTTGAAAATTGTCGAATCTCAACGGACTTCTTTTTTTAACACCTTAGGATAGAAAGAGAAGTCCGTTCGGATTCGACAATTTTCACGGCACGGATTCCACTGCAGCGAACAATTTGTAAACAGGAAAAAGCAGAATTGAACCGGACATGATACAAACGATACAAACTTTAGAGAAAGAAGGGCACGAAATTCAAACACCGTAGCCGTAACGAGGAGAAATTACAGGCAAATATGCATCACTTTAAATGGTAGTTAATGTCACATAAAATTAATAAATTTGCGATTTTGAACAAGTTCAATTTGAAAAATTTAATGATGAAGAATGTAAATTTATGGGACCGTAGCCACCTAGCGCTGAAAATGTGTAACAATATGTAAATTGTGTCTGCGCCACTGATATATATAATACACTGGATAAAGGATTCAATAGAGCGATCTGTGGTGCCGACTTGAAGAGCCGCCATGTTCATCCGACTTTTGTTTCGGAACCATTCGGGTGCAATTCCGGATGCTTCGAGATATGCGCGATAGGATCTGTCACACGTTGTGTTGTGAAGGTTGTGAATATTGAAAATTTTTGATTATTATTTTCCGTTATAACAAGTTTAATTT
>JAUESI010000034.1:3957755-3978414 GCA_032275145.1 Synergus laeviventris
CCTGTGTCCTAAACCTAAATTGTTTTGTGGTGGGCAGATTAATTGATGCGTGTTTTCATGCACTTTTAGAAAATAAATATGTGAGATAAACACTAGAAACTATTAAAAGTGTTACCTGTTAAGATATATTTATTGCAGTAGGAGAAATTATAAGCAAGTATTGTGAAAATACATTTTCTCTAAGTCTTTTTCAAAACTTCCCTGCCATGTAAGTATAATAGTGCAGTTGGTGCAATTATTATATATGTGCATCCCCAACATAACCTATATTCAATATTATTATCTTTTTTAATTAAAGAATCTGCAAATATGACTGAAACCGAGAATAATGTGCCAGAGGCTGTTGATTCTAATACAATTAGTGAAGAAGACAAACAGTTTTTGCAAGATTATGTGAAAGAAACGGAGCAGAGATTAACAGCAAAGGAAGAGATTCGGAACTCAAATGTGAATGTAACGAGACCACCAGATTCGTATTTTAGTAAATTGGACTCGAGCCTCAAAAGAAATACTACTTTTGTTAAAAAACTAAGGAATTTTAGTGCTCCTCAGCTTGATGGATTTCTTAAGGACATGTCCAATTTAAATTTGACGAAATATGTCAGTGAAGTTGCAACTGCATTGGTGGATGCTAAACTTAAAATGACGGATATTGCACCTGCTATTAAAGCTTGTAGCTTTTTGCATCAAACTTATGCTGAATTTTCGGTTCACTTTTTTGAAAATTGGCAGAAGAATTTGTCTTTGAAAGTCGGAGAGAAAATTGCTAACCCTAGTAAACTTCGAGTGGACCTCAGGTAAAATTACATATACTTATTTTCTTGTTGTTTTTGATTTTTTTTTCTTTTTGTGTTCTTATATAAAAGAATACCGCAAAAAAATGTTGAATTCTAATATTTATTGACTAAAATAAAGGTTTGAATTTAGAGGCTAGAATATGAATACGCTTAAACTTCTGTAAATTAAAATTTTGAATATCTTGAAACTTTAACTTAAAGTTAAGTATATAAAATTGATTTCGAATCCAATGAAGCTGTTTTTTCTAGGTTTTACGCTGAACTTGTCAATGCAGGTATCTTTACCTATAAACAAGGTCTATCCCTTCTAGGATCTGTTTTAACAGTTTTAATAAACATGGACAAAGAAGAGCACAATAATGCAAGCATAATACTTAGTTTTTGTCGCCACTGTGGAGAGGATTACGCAGGCTTGGTGCCTAGAAAAATACGAGAACTTTCAGAAAAACTAACAGTTCCGATACCAAAAAGCAAACTTCTCTCCCCCGATAAGCAACAGAACGTGAAGCTGTTACTTAGGGAATACTATAATTCCCTCTGCAAGCACTTGCTTAAAGAGCATAAAGATTTGCAAGCTTTCGAGAAGCAAAATCGAAAAATTCTCCAAACAAGAGGGGAATTAAGCACAGAAAGAAAAGAAAAACTCGAAGCACTCCAACTGTCCTATGAACGACTTCTAACTAGCGTACAAAATTTCGCAGATACATTAGACGAACCAATGCCAGAACTTCCGGTCGATACTGAAGTGAAATTGGAAGCAGAGGAATCCTTCAAATTAAATAATGAAGGCGAAGAAAATAGCATAATGGAAGATATGTGGGGTGATGAAGAAACTAGAAGATTCTATGAAGTTTTACCAGATTTGACGGTTTTTCTTCCAGGATCTTATTTAAAAGAAGTTGTTAAACAAGATGCACCAATAACTGAAGAGGTTTTAGACGAGGAATTAACTTTTGATGAGATAGACGAAATTGAGAAAGTTGATGAACCCGAACCAGAAGTCGAAGAACCTCAAGTTGCGAATATAAGCAATAAATTTCTCCTCGACGCTTATCTCACTCATCTGCCTAATTGTGTTAATCGTGAGATGATAGATAATGCAGCCGTGGATTTTCTCATAAATCTCAACACTAAGCACAATAAAAAGAAATTGGTAAAAGCCCTTTTCGGAGTCTCGAGGATTCGTTTGGATTTGCTACCATTTTATTCTCGACTCGCAGCAATTCTTTATCCTGTTATGCCTGATGTAGCTAATGACTTATGTCTCATGCTGAAACATGACTTTAAGTATCATGTACATAAGAAGGATCAGATTAATATAGAATCAAAGATAAAAGTAGTGAGATATATAGGAGAACTTGTAAAGTTTAAACTCTATTCCAAAATGGAAGCTTTATATTGTTTGAAAGTTTTATTGCATGACTTTACGCATCATCATATAGAAATGGCTTGCAATTTGTTAGAAACTTGTGGAAGGTTTCTGTTCTGCATACCAGACTCACATCAGAGAACGAAAATTTATTTGGAGCAGATGATGAGGAAGAAGGCTGTTACGGCTCTTGATTCTAGATATGTAACTATTATTGAAAATGCGTATTATTTTGTTAATCCTCCGGAGTCTACAGGAGGACTAACGAGGAAAGAAAGACCGCCGATTCATGAATTTATAAGGAAATTATTGTATCAAGATCTGTCGAAGACTAATACTGATAAAGTGCTCAAGTTGATGAGGAAACTGGACTGGGAAAACGAAAGCGTTTCTTCGTATGCAATTAAAAGCCTGACTGCTGCTTATAATGTGAAATATTTAAATATCAGGTATTGCAACAGTGACCTATCTTATTTTTTATTACTTAATACATAATCTTACTTGTGGAATTCTCGATAAATCATAAGATCCTTTTTTTTTTTTAGATGTGTGGGAAGTCTTTTAGCAGGACTTGTAGCGCACTACGAAGCCGTTGGACCTTACGTCGTCGACGGTGTCCTGGAAGATATAAGGCTCTGTATGGAAATAAATCTTCCCAAGTACAACCAACGTAGAGTCGCAATGGTTAAATACCTTGGAGAACTTTACAATTATCGAATGGTAGAAAGTGGCGACATATTTCGCACCCTTTATCTCCTAATAACTTTCGGTGTCAGTATGGAACACGGCGTCACAAGTATTTTAGACCCTCCCGAGCATTTATTCCGTATCAGACTTGTCTGCACTCTTCTCGAAACCTGCGGCCAATATTTTAGCGGCGGGTCGAGTAAAAAGAAGCTTGACTACTTTTTGATTTTCTTCCAAAATTATTACTGGTTCAAACGTACAGATGCTATTTGGGGCCCCGAAAATGTTTTTCCAATCGATGTTGACTACATGTTTCGGGACACCCTCACCATGTTAAGGCCAAAGATGCTGCTTTTCGATAATTATAAAGAAGTGCAATGCGCTGTCGAAGAACTTAAAAATACTCTTTATCCTTCACTCTCGATTTTAGTTAAAGAAGATCAGGTAAATGGAGAAAATGAAATGGGAGTAATTCTAGAAGCAGATGAAGAAATGTCACAAGCTACCGGAAATGGAAGTGGAGATGCAAAAGGAATGGCAGATTTGCATTTTGAGGAATCTGAGGATTACTCTGAAGGTCAATCTGAGGAAGATTGGATGGCTGATGGTGAGAGAGATGAAAACCATGGAACACGGGAAAATACACAAGGAGAACACAGTTTATCTGAAGGATGTACTGATGGTGTTATTATGGATGCTTCGGAATTAGACGCAGCTCTTCCTTCAGGCCCTAAAAGAGTTAGTTGTGCAGAAGATGACGATTTCTTATCAGCTCTTGATAAAATGGTCTCTGATAATATCCAAGATAGAATGCGGGATTCTGTGAAGTCTCAGCAAGTTGATATTTCGGTACCGCTTCATGTGAAAAGCACAAAGAAGACTTATGAACAATTGCAAGAAAGTCCTTCGGATAATACGACTGTCGATTTTGTTCTAATGTTGAGGAAAGGAAATAAGCAGCAATATAAAAATTTAGCAGTCCCCGTGTCTTCTGAATTGGCAATGAATTTGAGAAATCGAGAACAGGAGCAGAAAGAAGAGAAAGAAAGAGTGAAGAGATTAACACTTAATATCACGGAGAGGCAAGAGGAGGAGGATTATCAAGAAACTATTAATCAAGGTGCTAGACCTGTGACTGTGAATTTGAATAGGGAAAGGAGACAGAAATATAATCACCCTAAAGGAGCACCAGATGCAGATCTTATTTTCGGTCCTAAAAAAATCCGATGAAGGAATATTTAGGACAATCGATATGTGGTTAAAAGTAACAGAAATTTCGGTGAGACGTGAATATTGTTTCAAGGTTTCTAAAATTATCACCAAATCTGTTCGAAAAAGCCTTCAATTTATTTGAGCATAGTATTTATATATTTGTGAGCAATGTTTGCATAATATATGGAAAATATATGTATATCTGACTGAAACAACTGGTCTGTAATATATTTGAAGATTGTGATATTGTAAATATCGGAAAAATGTATCTGACAAAACAATCATGATTTTCTTAGAAAACTATATTATTAATTTGAGTTTATCAATTTTCTATGAACAAGGAAAATAAATACAATGTATTTCAAAATAAAATTCTGGATTTACGTTTATTACTCTTTAAATTTAAGACCTTCCTTAATGGAATTCGTTTTTTTCTTCTAATAATTATTCAAACTTTATATTTAATAAATATTCAAATCTCTTGAATGACAATTAATTCACCTTTGTTCGAAGGATCACTATCTTAAAAATGTGGTTTGAGGGTACTTAGGAATTATAAGGAAACAATCTAAAATGTCTTAATTTTATTCAAGCACTATTACATTGTATAATTGTGGATAATTTCAAATTTGCCGATGAAATTATTGCATTATTTTTCAGAGCGTTGACATGCGGAATGTTAGGTAAAGAACATTACGTTTAAATTTTGGTTCGCCATCCATTTCTGAGAGACTTTCTTTTTTGAAAACACTAAATCCTTGGACGAAAATGATATTTTTTGGGAACATCGAGTCTATCGTTACGTTTTGCATGTTACAGTGAAATGTATATTAATGAAGCGAATGATTTTTTCATATATATGTTTGTGAAGATTATGACACTATGAATATTTTGAATGAAACTAGCATTTTCTTGCCTTTAAATATTGAGTATGAGAGTAACTTTTATTACGGTGTAAATCTGGGGTTTCCACAATTTTCTAGCTATAGGGATTTTCCCAGAATCTTTTGATCAGTTCTTTTATTAGTGCTTCGACCTCAATTAAAATAACTTAATATCACCGTCACACGGTGTATAATTATTTATTTTTACCTAAGAAAGTACCATGTACAAAATTAATATAAATAAAGTTTCGTGCTTTGAGATTTGTCGAGTATCCGTTGTACTGTATGCAGTAAAGAGATTATATGAGTAGGTATAAGATTACGGTGTGGTGATAAAATAAATTAACAGAAAACTAAATGCAAAAAATACCAACTGTTGCAGAAATTTAAGTTTGAATCATTTAGGGATCTTCTTCTGCGTCTTCGAATTGACCAGCCTCTACGTCCATAGCTTCTTCCGTTTCCACACCGTTACCATTATAATTTTCCCCGACGGTTTCTGATAAAAGAAATGGTCAATTAGTACCTTTTTTTGGAATTAAAAAATTCAATGTGAGCTTAAATGTCAGTAGTTTTATAATAAATATAATACCCGCTGATAAAATGTATGGAGCATCACCAGCTCCTACATCGTAATACTCGAACTCATCTTCTTCTGCATCTTCATATATATCTTCTTCAGCTAAGGACAAAATAAATGTTAGCCAGTCACTTGCAGACTTGAAAATAATAAAAAAGATTAAAACCACTCTGAATTGTATTAAAAGAAAAAATTTTAGAGATTTTTTAAAGTTACCATCAGAAAAGCTGTCTTGTGGATCTGGATGTAAGGCTTGACATTGACTCATGGCTTGAAACATAACATCTAAATTGTTTGTATTATCAGGCGCGAACCTCATTTCAGTCATTGGAGCATCAGAGTCATCATCATCTTCCTCATCTGAGTTACTTTCAGAAGGTGTTCGTGCTTCACCTAAAATCATTAAATAGATTTATAATTTTTTATTTTGAAACCGCTATTCAACTTGCTATTTAAAAAACTTTCCTATTGAGTAATTAACAAGTTATTAAAATAAAGTACATAATAAGAGATCAAAAACTACCTGGAAGATCTACTTTGGCATCGACCATAACGTACAGACAGTGTCGAGGATGAACTTGCTCGTCTCGTGAGATGGCATGAAGTGTAATATGGGGATATTCCAGTGAAAATCCCTGTCGAGTATCATTCTGGACCCAAGCGAGTACGCTGTCAACGATTTAAAAATAATAAAAAATGTCTGAGGATTTTATTGTATAAACACTTTCATTTTTTTAAACGAAGTGTCTAAACTTCCAGCTAGACGGATAATTTAATCTCTAAGTCTTTCGCCCGGCCAGAAATTATTTGGCGTACTGGCAAACGCAAGTATCCGGATAAATTATTAAATTAAAATTTATCCGGCTACAGCAGAATGTCAATGGCCGGATGAATTTGCTTAATAAGATTTGTCCGGCTATTAACATAAATAATAATTGAGCCCATATTCGGCTGATAATTTGAAAAATGATTTGTTCGTCTATTTATTTTTCCAAAAAGTCTAAATGTCCGGCTAAACAAACGACTTATTCAGAGGCTATTTCGCCAGACAGAGAATAATAGTTTTACAATAAACTTATGATTCCCCTTTGCAATAATTTCCTTTTACAATGGTGTCTTTACAATGATTTCCTTTTGCAGTCATATCACTTTACAGTGATGAATTTGTATTTAATAATTTATCCGGATACTGGCACTGTTATAGCCAAACGATTTATCTTGTAAAAATTCGTCTGGATACTGGCGGAAATATATTTAAGAATAAAAATATAAATATATAAAAAAAATATAATATATATATATATATACATTTTTAAATAAAAATAAATTTCTGCTGTAGCCGGACGAATTATTTTGGATCAATTCGTCCGGCTATTGGCAGTGTATACTGTAATACAGCCGGATGAATTAATCTTGTCAAAAACGTCCGTCTAGCCGGTCGTGTAGTCGAGTTGTTTTTTACATTAGAAATTTGTAGTTACAGTTCTTTAATATTCACATACCTTTCTGTAATATAAAGAGTTCCTTTTCCGACTTCTCTAGCATTGACATATAAAGTTGTTTCTTGTTCTTCATGACGTACTCCCTCCTCTGGAGCCAAAAAGTTACTAAGTACTACCATTTTCGTATCTGCAATTAAAATAAATATTTGTTGTGTAAATTGGATTGAAATTGTAAACTATTTAATTTTAAACACTTTAAAATTAAATGTACATTAAAATTAAGACATGGTAATTGAGGTAATTTAAAAGAAAAAAAATATATATATATAGCAAAGTAAATACTTTAAATACTTATTTAAAAATAATTAGGAATAAAAGTCCTCTTTTCTGCAAATCAATGCCATGTAGTGGCATGAAATAGGGTAAAGTGTTACAACCTTACCTGATTTTGTTGGCGTTGCTGAGAAACGACTTCGATCGCCAAATTATGAGTTAAAACCGTTAGATATCACAAAGCAGAAGATGTATAATATTTCTAGATTCCACTTTACAAAAAATCACTTCGAGGAACATCACAATCAGTGCACATCTTTTCCCGGTCGAATAAGCAGAACCGAAATCGTACCCTGGGTCCAAATTTGAGTCTTCTTGTTTCCTTATCACAAAATTTACACTCCTTGATTCAATTAAAACGTGGTCTCGACTACTGTCAGCTATAATTATTTATCAAAACCTCGGAAAAATGTACAGTATCTTTAGCAGTCAGTTTTTCAACACCACTGTAAATAGGAATTGTAGACGTGACGTGAACTCGTGAAAGTGAAATGTTTGAGCTGGTTTGAGGTTTGAGATTATTTGAGATTATTTGAAATCTCTTTAGGGTGCCTCCCGTGTATCCGGAATGCGTTGCGTTTTTGCGCAAAACCATGAGGATGAAAGAGACGTACTAACACTTTTATCTCTCTCACTCTCATGGTGTTGCTCAAAAACGCAATGCATTTCGAATCCATGGGATACCACCCTTACTCTTTCTGTCGAAATAATATCTTTGCTTTCCACCATTTGTTCTCCAGGCTTACCAGGGGATGTCATCTTTTTTCCTCCAATCATAAGTTAGTACAATGAGTTTTCATTGGCTAAAAAAAGGTTGAAAGATGAGACAGGAGAATCCGGCAGTAGAGATTGGTTTAGAGAATCAAGTGTAATTCAAATTTTGAGCGTAAATTTGAATTACAATTTTTATAATTTACATCTTTGAATTTATTTACATATCAATATTGTGTATTTGGCGGCAAGATGTTTTATTTATTGCAATTTTATTTTTTATCACCATTTATCAATACATAAAGAAAACACAGTTCCACTAAATATTTTTCTATAACAAGTCAAGAATTTTAATCGGATTTTGGGGTTATGTGTGTTTGCGATTGTTTCAAATTGTTTGGTTCCTACCGTTCCTATTGGCTGGGATAATTTTTGTTGTGGTTTTTTTGATAATAAATGATAATAAGTTAGTAAAATGAATCTAAATAAGTACTGTTATGCACTGCCTAAAGTGGTATGAATATATTTATTTATTGGAACTTTAACAACTTTTACTTTTCGCTTATTCAGACTACAGAGTTTTTATCAACGTAACATGTGCTCCTCGTGTTTTACTGATTGTTCTCAAGATAAAAAACATTGTATTTCATTAATGTTACTGATAAGTTACATACATTTGTAGTTTGTTATTACTTTTTTAGGAATTGCACGCACATTTAAACGGATCATTAAGCACGGATACACTAAAAAAACTCTGCGAACTGCAAGCTCCTGATGGACTGGAAAATCAGGATTATAAAGATATTAATTCACTTTCCAGGTGCCGAGAATACACGATTTTTAAAATTATTTTTCTATTTCTAAAAATCAAAAATTAGTAATGATTGACTACGGATGTTTGAAGTTTGAATGCAATGTAACCGTTCAATTGTCTGGGACAGGTGTTTCGAGATTTTCAAATTAGTCCACTCTTTAACCAACTCACCGGAGGCAATTGATATAGCTGCTTGCGATGTCATTAAAGAATTTGCTGAGGAAAATGTAATTTACCTTGAATTAAGAAGCACTCCTCGGGCGGTTGAAGGATTGATGACGAAAGAAGAATATGCAGAGGCTATCATAAAGGCCATAAAGTAAACACTCACTACTTAAAAAAAAATACATATATATGTATCCATCTCTACGTAACATAATATTTTACAAAATTTTTTTTAAGAAAATGCGAACGAAAATTCAGCATCGTTGTGAAGTATTTAGTTTCTGTAAATCGACAACACGGCATTGAAGCTGCTGAGGAAAATGTCAAATTAGCAATTGCATTGAAAAAAAAATATCCAAAGTATGTTGTTGGTCTTGACTTAAGTGGAGATCCAAGACAAGGCGACACATTCTTGCACCTGTTGAAAATGTCGAGAGTCGCTGGGTTAAAAATCGCAGCTCACTGTGCAGAAGTGAATGTCTTTTTTTAAACTTAATTAAAATTAGGAAAACATAGAATTTTATGTTATAATTTATTTTATCTATAGGTACCGAATGAACTAGAGATAATGGATATATTGGATTTCAAACCAGACAGATTAGGTCATTGTGTTTGTATTCATCCTAGCTTAAATGGCTCAGAGAAACTTTATCAAAGATTACTTGAGCTTAAAATCCCAGTAGGTACGAGTAACTTCTAAGTATGAATGACTTTTAATTCAAATGAAAAGTTAATTTAATATTACTTAATAATTTAAATTAATCAATTTTTTTCTTGCAGAGTTATGTCCTAGTTCAAACATACAAACAAAAAGTGTTCCATCATATTCTCATCACCAATTCCAATATTTGTACAAAGCAGGACATCCAATATGCATAAGTGTAAGTTATTTTCCCAATACTGAATATTTAAATATTTAAAAAATTTCACCCTCTTGCATGTAAATAACTGATTGAAATATGGAAAGGTACTTTTTTAGACGGACGATAAAGGTGTCTTTGGAACAACTTTGTCCAAAGAATTTGAACTAGTCGCATCGCATTTTGATCTCAAACAGACTGATTTGAAAGAGATTTCCAAACTATCGGTGAAATATTCTTTCGCGACTGACGAAGAGAAAAAATGTCTGTTGAAGATAATTGAAAAGTTCAATTAATGAAAGTGAGTACTCATATTAAATAATATTAAATTGATAAATATTAGTATTTGTTATATCATAATTAAACATAATTTGTCGTGTATTTGAATTTTTTAAAAGCGTTTTTTGTTACTAAAGGATTGATAAATAGAAATAAATATAAGTAGGATACGAAAGGAGAGTGGTAACTCTTTTTATTTTGTAATAAGAAGAGACACGTTTTGATGTGATGATTCTTGAAAGATATTGCAAACAGGCACGTTTAGACGACAATCGACAAATCTTAATAAATTACGCGTTGTATTTGCACTTCCTCATACACAATCGTATAATCCTTCTTTTATCAGTAACAATATAACTTATTAGCTTGGTGCAAGTAGCACGAACAAGTAGAGAAGAAAGTTAGGGAGTTCTTATAAAATCATTGGCGCTAGGTCGCTATGAAATGTTGTCTCTAGTTAGGTAACGCCTTTGAAACGAACACGGTTTTTTGATTTTTAAAAAGGTCACGGTATCCAGGACAGTTCCTGATACTTCGAAACGGCAATCGTCGCGCGGTTTACATTCTTCAGATCTCGATTTATTTGTATAAGAAAAAGTTCGAAGTTACGAGACGTACGAAGTTCAGCTTCGTTATATCTATGGAACGGTCCTTCTCTAACGATCACACGGGGTTTCGTTCACCCTAAAGGCTTGTTAGATCCCCTATTTAATCACCTAATAACGTAGATTATTTTCTTCTCTAATATAATTTAATTAAACATATGATCAATTAGTGTCTAAGTAGGCCTTTTTTCGTCGCTTAAGTTATGATAAGATTAAAAGTAATACTAGTTTACAATTAGTAGTAGCGCGAATGTTATTCTCCTTTTGTTCATCCGACTTCTCGTTGAAGGTTCTTTACAAAAGCAATACTCTTTAAAGCTAAGACAAAGTTTAAATTTAACTGCGGTAGATACAGTCGTGTTGTACGTTGTCTTCGAGTGGCCCCAATCTGAAGTAGAAATTATTAATACTACATTTTCTTGGTCAGCAATTTTACTAGTTTTTTATAGACAAAGATATTTAATCACTTTGAATTAAATATTAGTAGTTTCTTACCGATTGTAAAATTGCTTAGTACATTTTGCAGGCTTGAAGAGTATAAGAGACAATCTGGAACGAAGAAAATCGCCCTTCTTTATTTGATTTTCTACGTGGGAGTGTGTGCAGCACTCGCACGTAGTCAGCATCATGGATCATCATTTTCTGACTTCACGCACATGTTTACGTGGGATTTCACTGACGATGACAGATGTTATTTCCTTAAATACTTCACTTGTACTTTTTGTCGATTCTTCATTTCTGAAAAATAGTTTTCAGTAATTCAAATTTTTTTTCTAACATACCAAATAAACTAAATATAGATCAATTGATATTCTTTCAATTCTAAACAAATAAAGATAATAAAAACCTTTTCCTCTGCAATGCTACTTGTGGATGGCATTCTTTGTGAAGGCTCCAACCTTCTTCTTCTTTCTTCTATCGCTTCCGTGTCTAAACTCACGGTTGCTTGAAGAGTTTGTGTTACAGATGCATTTATGTGTCTAGTTTTTATCAGAGGAGGATTTCTAGATTGAGGTATGGCAAACGCTCGTCTCAAAGCTCCTCTTGGTGGCGAGGGTGGTGGATAGGAAATACCTGCAGATGTTGAATGTCAATCAATTTTTTTTCTTATGCACAATTTTCCATAATTTATTAAATATAGGTAGTAAAGTTCGAAATAATTTATTTAAAAAAATAATTTAGATTAGAAAATATGCATAATTATGTCATTAGAAACTAAAGTTAAGGAAGCACATTTACAGAAGTACGAAAATCGCAGAAAACTAATTAAATGTGTGAATATGTTCAACTGTTTCTCATGCCCATCGCATAATAACAAAAAATTTTAGTCGATGAATTAAAATTAGTCTACTGAAAATTATTCAGCATTCAATAACAAATGAATCACAAATCTCAAAATATTTTTTTTCTTTCAGAAAATTATTAATTATTCTATTTAATTATAAGAAAATAATTCAAAAACTCATTTATTTCTAATTTAAATGTTAATTAAATTTTTTGCACAGATTTGTATAAAATATTCCAGTAGTGAATCAATATAAAACTAAATACCACTTAGCAGTAAACTATAAATTCATGCACTAAATTATCAATATAATATTATAATATTTTAGATTTACGCTCTTTTTCTTTTAGCACAAGAAAAGACGCGACTCTACTCTTCCCTGAAAGAAATTTCTAACTGGAGTTCTGAATTCAAGCTCACTAAACATTCAGTTGAACCGTTTATGTTTCATTTTTGCTAATAATTACTTGAGAAATTACCCCGATGCCCAGGTGAGAGCAGAGTATCCTTGCTCTTGGTTATTTGTGGCACGATCAAAAGAGAATTTGGTGGGGTAGCTGACACTGTTGATGTTTGTGGTGAAGTGGCCAGTGTCAAATTTGGCAACGATTGACCCAATCCCGAATATGCAGGTACCTGAACGCTCAAGGTATTTGGTGTTGGTGATTTACTCAGCAAGGATCTCCTGCTTGAAAATAAAAAAAAAAGTATTATTTCACTTTTGAACACTCTTAATTGCAAACTTTTAAAAATCAGAGTACTTACCCCACGCATTATACAAAAATCTACACTAGCAATGAGGATTAAAGTAAATAAACAAATGAAGGAACTGTTCAAAATTTATTGTAACAATGTGTAATATAATAAATGTGTGCTGCAGTACATTGGCAAATAAATAGGAAGCTTCTTGTTTTGCAAATTAGAAAAAATAATACAAAATTCAACACATAAGATAATTTCACCTACGCAAATATTTCGCAAAATAAATTAATATCAATTGACATCGAGATTAACTAAAAACAAAAATACATGTGAATTTTATCATTAATAAATAGGAGCGTCATAAATAGTGTGCGCAATTGTTGAATGTGCATATATATATTTTTTACATCACAGCATTGCAATATAGGTTTGTACAATTTATCTCAATAATTGGAATAAAAAATTCCTAATTCCAGTCTTTTATGGTTATGATTAAAGTTTTAAACTTATTGAAACTACTCACTAGTTAAGAATTAATATTATGATTCAGTTTTATATATATATGCTTGATTAATGGTGGTCTCCCATGTGGCAGAAAACAGCGGCGTAAAGCAGAAACTGATAAGAGGGAAAGAGACAGACAGATCGGTTTATTTCACTGTTATAAGTTTACTTTATCACTTTACGCCGCTGTTTTTTGCCCACATTCCACATTGGACGGCACCTTGAGGAAGGGGCTGTAAGGACTGCAATCCCGGACTTTGCTTTTACAGGAGTCTCTGAATTTCCCCATAATTAAAAAAAAGTTTTATAAAAATGAATTAATTTCTTTTACCCGATTTGCTTTCCGAGGACCCCCCCTCAAATACAGCCCCGGTCCCCGAGTTGCCATAATTCGGCGCTGAACTTCACTTTCAAACCCACGCATCTGTTAAATATGTACATGTATGAGTCTGAAAGTATGAAATGATATTATAATATTCTCGACAAAAGAGATTAGTTGTAAAATGCTAAAAATGTTTTCAAGTTTTTTCTTTGCAATGTTTTTTTTTTTTGTAAATGAAAAGGAAATATTTTTGAGAAATAAGAATCGTTTAATTTGATGTATAAAACTTTAAATAAATTGGATAACTATTTCAAAAACGTAAATTCTGAACCAAACTGAATATATCAATTGCATAAGGCACCTTTAAATAATTCTATTCCAACACAAAAGGTGGAAAGTCGAAAGCGATAAATGTACATGCACTACGTATTATTCATAGTAACATATTAATGGCATTTTATTTTTGCTTTCTTGATTATAATTTCAATTCTAAATTTAATTTTTAAAACACAGCAAATAAGTTTTTTTTGTAGTGCGAACAGCAAATTAAAATCTGAACTTCTATCTGTACGTACGCTTTCGTACGTACAATTCAAGTCATAAAAGAAAACTAGAGAATATAAAAAAAAAATCAAAGCAGTATCACTACAGCTAAAGTCCAGATTTTATACCGTCGCTCTACCAATCTAAATGAATAAATCTTTTAATTTGCTGGTTTTAAAAAGTGGAGATTTAATTCGTAAAAGACTGTACTATATTATAACGTGTACAAAATACGTACATCCCTATAATATTACAATTAATCTGTTATTCTGAAAAAATATCAGAAAAAATATGTTACTAGCAATATTCCCCAAAGTTATAAAATATTGTTGGAAGTAAATTGCAACTATATTGTTGCAATTAATATTCTAATTGAAAATTGTTTGTCAGTGCTGTAAGGAAACGACATCAATACTCAAAAAAGAAATAAGTCTTTTTTTTCCTGGATGGTTCACCTGATTTGAAGGGGTCTACTAGTATTATGACCGGATCCAATTTCCCCGCCTTCCTCGGAAGAAACGCTGGAGGCACGTGGCGGTTCAGTCGTTTCCACACTTACATTTCTGCTCGGATTGTAACTTGGCAGAAAACTGCTACTACTAGGGGATGCACCCTCCATTTCCATGCTTCCACTGCAAATGCAAATTCTAGTTTTAAGGGGAGAATGAAAGGTAGTTTGATTAATAGAAATTTTGCGAGAGAGAGAGAGAGATAATGGGATGAATGCATTCATTAACAGGGTGACAAAAATTGTAAAGTAAACATTAATTTATTATTAACAAGAAAATAACGAAATGAAATAACTAAGGATTACTGATTTAGGAAAATCCCAGAATTATAACATTACTTCACCATTGTGAGAAATGTACTTTTAACATTAATGAATAAGGTACCTATTGGAATTTAAATAGAATTTCCGCAAACAGGATTCTCGTGTAAGATATTCAAATTGAATTTCACGCTGCGTTAGAGCCATCTTGTAAGTCACTGTACGGAAATTCTCTAAAATCGTTTCTGTTCCGAGAAAACTACGTGATATTTAATTATCAAGCTCCATTAGCACATATTAATATGGTAATGAAACCAAAGAGTCAATTAATTTACAGAGATAATTAAATCAAGAGTAGCAATATAATCACATACACTTTTAAATGATACTTTTAATACAAATTTATAGCGAGAGTAAAATTTTGTACCATATTGAGATACAACAGTTAAATTTTAAAAGCCAATAACATTTAATACGCTTGAATCATAAAGTTCGTTGCATTTTGCAACCCCAATTCCAATAGCGAATAAATATACGACAACAAACCTGTGGCTATGAGCAAGGCTGCTAACACGAGAAGCTCTGCTGCTACCTCGAGGAGTCCTGGGAATTCCCTCGCCCTCTTCCATTTCGAAATCACCGTCTCCCAAGAACGTACTAGCTTGTCTGCTAACTGGTCCGAAAATACTTCCCAGAGGTGGCAGTTTCATCAGAGTGAATTGTTGTTGAGCTTTTCTTATAGACTCCATCCAGGACTAGAAAGTTTACGTTGAAAAAATATATGTTAACTGAATAGAGGCTTCAAATTACATGTATAAAAATATAATTTAGGTGGCAGAATATATGCTGCGATTTAATTTCTGCAATTTTTTTTCTTATGTAATATTTAGTTAGTGCTTACTTTTGCTAACTTTGGTTCACCAGCACTGAGCACAAGTGCTGCAGACGCTGCTCCATATTCATTTAGATACACTAAACCCAAACTGGAAGGCTCTTTCAGTTCGTGTACACGAATCCGATCCACGACGAAAGGTTGACGGATGATTTTTAATCCACCACCACCACTTCCGGTGTTGCTGCTGGATGAAGCTTTCTTTGTTGATGGTTTACAAATTAGAAGCATATCCGTCAATAAAAAGACGTGAACCTCCGCCTGTAATGTCAAAATTGATCTCATCCTTTGCAGCAATTTAAACGAAAATAACGAAAAATACAATTTTTTACAGAACGGGAAAAATATTCATCAATTTGTATGAATGATATTGAAACATTTATAAAAAATGAATTGCAACCTACGTTTTACGGTACAAAATCTTGTATGACAGAGTTGTGTTAAGAATTGTCTGACTATAATTGACTTATACTACAATTCCTGCTATTCCTGAGGTTTACTGGCCCAAATTAAAAATTCTCTTTAAAGTAAAAGAATTGTATCTACCTTGCTGGAAAGAGCGTCTCTTAATTTTAAATCGCCTTCGCGAAGAAGTGTCCTCAACGCATCTTTTGCACAGCCAGGCATGGTAGAAGTCGTGATATCTAAACTACTGTGGAGTTTAATTAATTTTTCCAGTTCTTCATCTCTGGACTCAACGACATCGTAGCTCTCCAATCTAGAAGCGGCACTTGCTAAACGAGCTGCTTCTTCGCTTCTCTTTAAGGCAGCATTTACGGACGCGACGAAATTATCTACAGATTTGATCTGAAGAAATCGAATAAGTTGAAGATTATTTTTTTTATCGTTATTTTTAAATATAAAATAACATCTTTTTACCATTATCGTCAGTTCCCCTCGTTGATCCTCATTTTCTGTATTTTTGTGTACAGCCTTAAGTAGCAGCGAATATTTGGTTAGCCTCTGCATTGGTTTCACTAAAATGTCTAAGAGCCTTAAGCGATTGCAGTCCTTTTGTGTTTCACACCACTAAAAATTGATTTTGAGGTATTTAGTGAAAGATATCAAGTGCATAAAGAGGATAAGAAATAGATGAAATATTTTGTACAAATTTTACAAATTTTTTTTTGCAATGAAGCAATAATTTCTTACCACGAGGTAAGCGGTGAAAAGTTCATTGTCGTTAAGTCGATCTCGACAATATTGCTGGCACCTGCTCTGTTCCGAGCAATACCTCGTGTAGGGCCGGAAGGTTTTTTCGAAGGTCTCAAAACCCTGGAGAAGAAAACCAGAATCCAATGGTTGTCTGCTCGATCTCGTTGCATTCAACATATTCAAAAGATGTTCACTCCAAAAATAGCTATTAGCGGCATAAATGTCGGGAATGTTGCTGAACAGTTTGGTCCTGTCGACCTCGTTCAGGATATTCGAGGCCTGCAGGCTACACAAACACGCCATGAAGAGCTAAAAATTCAAAATTGCAAAAAGTATTAGAAGAAATCTCAAGCAACTTGTTCCTCCTTATAATTTTTTATATTATAAAATATTTTAGGGGATTTTTTCAATTTTCAATAAAGATTGAACTTACGTCTGTCACGACCTTTAAGGTTCGTATGTAGGCCATCTCAGTCTGTGCTAACTCCCACAGGGCGGTTTGCTGCTGTTGCTGTTTTTCCGACAATAGTTCTGAATTATCCACAATATCTCGCCAATCATTTTCCAAAGCGTACAGAGCTGAAAATTTAGAAACATAAAAGTTTAATTTGATTTAAATCCCATGTATTTCATTCTTTAAAAATAATGTCGAAATAATCGTATAATAAATACAAGCAACAGATATATATGAGTTTTGTTAATAGAGTATTTCTTTTGTTATCCATATTTTATTTTCGTCTAGAAATCTTCTGTTTTTGGTAAAATTTTCCTACTTCCCTTGCTATTTACTGTTTCTTTTCTGCATTTCATTGATTTTCCTTGCAAACAGACCAATTAAATCATGTTTTTCAACAGAAGTAGTAAACTCTCTCTTTCAGAGAAAAACCTTATACCTTTTATAGAAGAATCGATTCTTTAATGGATCTTTGCATCGCGTGGTGGTCGACTCAACAGACTAAACAGATCGCCTGACTGGATTTCAAGTGGCTCATTTCTGAAGTTAGTATTCCGTTCCACAAAAAGATGCACCTAAAAAAACTACCCTCAACTACAATCGTAACCTCCCCATGAATCGTTTCATACTATCGATTGAAAAGGCCAAGCCATATTTCACTGATAAATTAGCCTTAATTTCCCCTTCATATTTCCGATATAAATGGATATCCAATTTTACTTAGAATGCTTCTATTCTGAAATTGACTGCATTTAAATTTATGTAAATTATTTGCAATTATAATAGCTAAATAATCTTTGTAAATAAATTGGACTAGTTCCTTCTTGAAATGAGTCACTCCGAACTGAATGTGGTCCACTAATGGTATTTTAATGATGTGGTAATGACATATTCTTCAGGCAAGAAACTAAGTCGTTTCTACTGTTGAACATGAAATTTTGACTCGGTCATTACGAAAATGACATCTTCAAGGTCAAAACTAAAAAAAAATAAACGTTATTTTTTCAGTTTTGTTTGAAACTTTTTTTTCTGAATCTTGCCCTTGAAAATGTAATTTATGCAAATTTTCACCATGATATACGTAATCAGCGTACAAAAATACGTAAGTACTTATACTTAGCCTCAACAATATCGGACATATGGGGTCTTCAGAAGTACACCCAATTTAATTGACTAATTTAATTTAATTGAATAATTTAGTTAAAATTTAGAATTTAATAATTAGAATAATTCAATAGAATTTACTTCAATATTGTTTAATTGTCATAGTAGGATTTCCATTTAGAGAATTTAGGTGTGAAGCGGTTTCACCTAATTTTCTATTAAATTAAATTTCAAGCAAAGAATATCTGTAAATCAAATCAAGACATTTGGAATTTTATGATATTTTTTATAATGAAAATATTATTGTATTTGCAGTGATAAGAAAATTTAAAAAAACCTGAAAAAAAGACAAACAAACCTTCTTCGTTGACGGTAAGGTCATAAGGTACATCGGAGAGTCGTGGTACCCCATGCTTTGTGTAACTGTTGAGTTGTTCAACCAGCAATTCCATCTTGGTTCCCTTCGTATTAGTGAAGAAACCGCTCCAACGTTGCTTACTGGCTTTGAGAGCTGCAGCCCCAGCAGAACTCTTACCGGAAGTGATCGTTGTTGCGGTTCCCACTTCAGAGTCGACACTTGAGTCCTCCGTTGAAACACTGAAGAAACGTCCACTGCGTCCACGATAACTCTAAAAAATGTAAGACATCTCCATAAGAAGTGGCAAAACGAATAGAATTAGCAAAATAACTGATTTTTTACTTTAAAAAGGTTCTAAAAAAATATTTTCAGTAGTTTAAGTCGTTCAATGTCAGACACAACCATGGCCAATAGAGTGTTCCAAAAAACATCAAGTTTGGAATTTTCGCAAAATTGTACAATGCCTGAAAATGCATTTAATGTTTATAGATTAAAATAAATATTAAATAATTGCAAAATAAAATTTCAATATATGAAGACTGAAAAGAGAATTGATAAAAGACTGCATTTCCCCATGTATTTTTCTACAAAATCCATAGAAAAATAAAAAAGTCTTGTGCAGTTCTAAATATTAATTAAAAAACTTAAACAAAAATTACGTGTATATTGTTTTGATAAGAGGAACACAGTAGTGCAAAAAAATTTCGTAAATTCCAAACTTGATGTTTTTTGGACCATCCTAATGGCCAAGTAATAAAAGTGATTTCAGGTTAGCCATAAATTCGCAAAGGATTCAAGTAAACAAGATCTTTCAATTCAAACCCAGGCGATATAAGGTAGTCATTTAGTATATATATCCTTTATAGTCATTTCAACTCCGACTTCAGGCCAAGTAGACGCAATTTGAGTTAACCATAAACTCCAGTAGAATAGGTAAATTGAAGTCAGTCATAATAGGAGCTCAGTAGTAAAAAGCAATTTAAGTCAGGCTATTCTTCATAAAATTGTAATTTGATTGACTTATTGCAATTTTGTTTTAAAAATTAGTGGCTGAAAGTAAAAAGTGTATAAAATTATTTCGTTTGTAAAAATGGGATAAAAATTCTTTGGAGTCAAAACGGGACTAAAAGAGATATCAGAGCAAAAACAAAATCCACTTTTTACTTTCAGCCTCTCAAGTGTATCTCTACATATATTAAAATTCTATATTTTTTTTTAACAATGGATTGTAGATAATTAATGATCTGAAATTTCTCAAAAATAAAGTGAATATAAATTATGAAAGATGAAAAATGATAAATATAATTTTGAAGCATTTCAACCCTTCAATTCCATATAGACTTGAGAGTGATTCATTCATTCGCGTTAAAATGCGAGTCTGCATTCTCTAATCGTGTATACGTGACTTACGTGACGTATATAACGGCTATCACTCGAATGTAAAACATCAGGGAGCAGCTATTGGTACATTATATACAAATGGAGACACATAAACGGTCAGGGCTCGTGCAGACTAACAATGCACATTGTACATGGAGAGTGTGTGTCTTTTCAGTAATTAAACGCAAAATTCAACAATATAAAAGTTCCCATGACGCTTGATGGACATATCCAAGCAGATAATCGCACTATTCATCCAAGTAATGTAATATCTGTGATTTAATTATCAGAGCTTTCAGTATATTTCGCTATTTCAGCGTCTGGAAATTGTTTCCCTGAACACAGCTTGATGTCAAATAATTAGATATACGTGATTATATATACATATATCCATTAAACAGAATAGGATCGTGTTAAAGTTAATGCTGTGAGAAAGGTAATTTATTATATGAA
>JAUESI010000034.1:3978514-3988612 GCA_032275145.1 Synergus laeviventris
ATATATACATATATCCATTAAACAGAATAGGATCGTGTTAAAGTTAATGCTGTGAGAAAGGTAATTTATTATATGAATTTTCTACTTAATATATACTTCGTGCAGTAGCTATAATCATATAGTGTTAGAAGTTGTATAACATTCACGCAGAACTTGAGTTACGTTTTCTATACGATTTGTTTATAAGACTTAGGGCTTGATAAATGAACCATAATTGCTTAAATTCCGATTAATGCGTCAAGGTCATGGAAGTTATGATTCACGACTTCCAATTAACTTTGATCATCGAAAGAGGAGTGCAGACTGGCACGAAATAGTATGCAGAGGTCTATTATAGAGAAATTAATGAGTCTTACCAAGTGTGGTTCAAGTAGTCAAAGTTTAATTGAATGGAAAAACGAACATTAGGAAATATACTACTTTCTGCTCCACTGAATTTATGTTGGAGATTCACTAGGTCCAAGAAAATAAATTCTTCACGATTGTCTATGAAGTCATTAATTTACTTTCTTTGATAAAGTTCTTTAATTGTTAAAGCTTGAATAGTCGATTTATTTTTAAAAAGTTCGCATAACTCATGTATTTATGGTTATCATACCACTAAGATTCATTCAGAACATTCAGAATTTCAGAAGGTGCGCTCATTAGAGAGAATATTAGACTCCATGCCTTTTAGAATAGAACTCTCATAATTAGAATTTTCTGTAAAGTAAAAGTAATGTGACAAGAATAAAATTATTTATTTTGAGTTTTCCAGCTACCCTGAAAACTCGAATTATTTTCAGAATTGTCTCCATAGCGAGTTTACATTTGTGTTGCGGTTAATGCATCCTGAACTCCAAAATGATTTCCTGAGCAAAGAGATGACGATTAGATAGCCATACTCCCATATTGTGGATTAATTCTAAATATAGCGGATGTAAACTATGCCACGATTTCAACATGTTCGGTTAGTAACTTTGAAATGGTTCGCCTACTCTAAACCATGTTTAATTAATTTATTATCTAACTTTGAAACCTTAACGCATCTTATCTCAATTTTCTATTATTGTAAAATTATAATAAATTTTTTCACTTACCCCACTAGCTTTGCGCAGCGACACATTTTGACTGTTCCTCTGGCTTGTGATTCGCGAATTTAATTTGTCGTCTTTAGCTGCAACAATTGAACGATAAAAGATACAATTAGAAATAAATATATGACACTATTGATCAATTGACCCTTTATACACTTTCATAAGATAGTCTCTTCAAAAGAATCAATTACTTCAAGTTATACCTATAGAAATTAGAAGAAAATAATAGGTTGCAATTAATTTAATTTTCTTAATGGATGTTTCATTAAATGGATGTATGTTGACGCTGCGTCTTCATTACGTTTTTTTTCCTGCTGATGACTCATTTTGTTTTGATTTATTTTACCTACTACAAATTACAATTGCATTGCTTGCTCAGCGAATTGATTCCGTTAGTTCTCCATTAACTGATGAAATGAAAAGACTGTCCGAGAGAAAGAGTCCGCGGGTAAAACTCGGCAACAGGAATATTGAATTAGGATTGAAGTGAAGTGTTAAAGGAATTAAATCCGATAATATTGACGGTATGAAGCCCTGCAGCCGCCCGTTTCTCAATTGTTGGAATAAACAAAGCGCTTCATTAGGAATTTGAGACCATTCAAGTAGAACAGGAACGAGGAATCGGTTTAATCCACGTCGATGCTAATGGACTGTGTGCTCCGACATGTTGTATAAGGATGATTAGTAATCCTTGCGTAGGATTACTCTCAGGAAACGAATAATAAGGTTTACGTTTAGCCTTCGTTCGTTAGCAAAATTTCAGGATTGCATCAGAAAGCTGGGAAACTCTCGAAAACGACGAATTCTGAAAGGTATTAAAGTGTTCGACTCAGCTCAAAGAGCACGAAAAAAAATGGAGTAATTAGTTTCTGAACAGCTCCTGCATTGGTATATTGTCCTGACAACAATTGCTATCAGAGTGTCAGCAATTAATTACTGTTCATGTAATCCCATTTCTCCTCACGTACTACAGAATTTTTCTTTTCCTATCTACTGTGAATGCGAAAAACGTTGAAGTGCTTTCCCTCCTTTAGAGAAAGAAGAAACCAAGAAATGTGAGAAACACAATCCACCCAGAGTGACCCAAATTTTTTCATTTCTCTTTTTCTGTATAGTTATCGACAGAATATCAATTCATAATAAAAATACGATTCGAAAGGTTAATTCAAAGTGAATTGTTTTTAATTAATAATTAATTCAGGGAAAATACCAATGTAGTTTAGCTCTTCCATTGTTTGTGAATTCATTTCAATATTCCTTTCCTGGAACTTATAGAGAATTATTTCTTAAAGAATTTTAGCCACTTTGGGATCTTTCTTGACGACCTGAACTTCTCGAAAATAGAGATTTCCAATTGCTTGGAAAAAAGGATGCATGTATGCATTTAAAAAATAACAAGGCGGTTGTAGGAGGTGTGAAACATTTTGAAATGCGACTTAAAACCTGACACGTTCTCTGCTCATGACATATATGTAGGTATTATCATTTACCATTCCAGATATTCTGAATAGTCACGTACTTGTACCACTTCGTATCCAAGTAACGAGTGTAAATACCTACTTACAACTGAAATGGTATCAAAGGTGGATCATATTCAAAGTAGAAATACAAATAAAATGTGGGAGAACTAATAAAAGAACTTTAATAAATGGTTAATATTTCGAGCTAAAGACGAAGCAGGAAATTAATCGATAATTCACCATTATTATATGCATATAGAAAAGTAATTAATTATCAGAAGGAAAATGCAATTAAGCTTCACTGCAAGTTTCCTCTTTTCATATTTAATAATAAAGCAGATCGGATTTTGAAAGGCCAGGTAGTTATATTTCTGACAAACTCTTTGTCACGTTCTTATACAAGACATGGGAGATATGTTGTCACCGTGGATTTTGATCTGATAGGGGTCAGTTAATTCTGTAAATTATTTTGTGTCAAAGAAATGAACTTAATAGAAACAGGAGTAATGAAACATAATCTGAGTTCAGGATCAGTTGAGAGCATCACGTATTATATTTGTAATTAAAAGATTATCCCCGTATGTAACATTACAGTTACAGAACTAATTTAATTTCAAGCTTATGATCTAAAATTAGCTTAACTTTCAGATTTGCGAAGGCGTTTTGTTAATGCATTTTGTAGTTCTAAACATTCCCTATATTGGGAATTATACAAGAATAAATGTGGATAGAAAGGTATAGATTGAAAAGTAAAGGCCTGCTAGTAGATTGTAAAAAGGATAGAAAATGATTGAGATAATTAGATTAAGGATAGACGTTATTGTATAGGTTAAAAAAGAGATAGATTTTCGTTTTCATTTTAATCCTGCAGATTGAAAAAGATTTAAACGGATAGACTTCCTATCTTTTTACTTCCAACAGGGTTTTGCAGTTCTAAACATTTTCTAATACAAAACATACTACGAGAGCGTGAACAATAATTTAGTGTTGACTTACCAGATATTCTCAAATGCTTTCCACCCAGATGGGTGGTTTCCGTCGTCAAAATTGGTAAAGGCGTTGAAAAAGATTCTAAAAATACATCTACACGGGATAAATCCACACTTCGCCTTTCACACGCACTACTAAGTGCTTCTCTGGAAAAATAAAAAGACACCAACATTTAACAGGGAAATTCAAGTTACAGATATAAGAAATAAGAAAAAAAACAATCACGACGATTTACTATCCTATAAGATCTGCCTTTAGAGCAATAAGTTACGTTTATTGCGTCACCCAGCTTTATTTCGCCTCAGGGAATTACGACGAATTATGTCTGTTTTCTAATCCTAATAACGGCATGTATCCTGCATCGTCTGAAATTTCAATGTTACCCCAAACAAATACCGAATAGACATGAAGTAAACGTGTGTAAACTTTGGAGTAATTAAATCTGTTATGGGCAGTCAAGCGATCCCTTCGTAAACTTGTTACGCTAAATTGGCTATAAATGGCTCTGTATACTAATCTTAATTCGAACTATTTGATACAACTTCTCTGCTAAACTGTTTATTTAATCCTACGAAAATGATAAATATGGTATATTCACAAATGTCAATTTTTTTGTCATTTAAAGTAATGAAGAAGCAGCATGAGAAATATTTTTTCTACATTTCCGATCGAAAGGTAAAAATGTTGCTGTGATAACATTTTATATAGCAAGTAATTTGACATTTACGTCACGCTGGGCACAAATGGGTTTAAAAAAATGAGATATAGTTGAAAAATTGAATTTTATCATCAGCTTTACAGGTCACGCATTATATCCCATGAGGAGGCATCGATGTGGTAGGTACCATAAGAAAAATGATGTTCCTCTTTATCGATAAATCGTGGGTGGGCAGTTTGTGGTAGTCCGTCGTCAGAAAATGTAGTATTTTTCCAGCAAGGGGAAAATAACTAAACCGCGATTCACGGCTCGTCTGAATTACATCATTCATTTCCATCAGCATCAGCTTCAGCTTCGTACTCGTCAATCAAACCACCCACTCAGTTTTTTTTTTAATTTGAAAAATCTGATGCATATAGATACTAAAAATCGAGACTCGAAGTAGGAACTTTAGATTTAACGCGACTGAAAACTATCTGTATACATTTTAAATACTTTTGGATTGTAACATTCGAAAGCAAGGTCAGTTATAAACTTCAAATGCTCTACTTGACGATGTACTCAACCATAAAATTGTATCGTGAAATGCACATTCAGATTTTAAAAGAGTTGTTAGAGTAGCTTCTCTGTCAGGAAATGGACTCTTTTAAATATCTCAAATAGCTCAAAACTAAAATTCTTTATTCCGAGAATAAAACATTTGTTTTGTGGGTGGACAAATGTTTGTTGAAAATCTAAAAACTTCTGAATAGAAATAGATTACGAAAATGTAGAAAATCTGCATGATTGATTATCACAACTTTTTACTTTAACTCGTAGGTTTTTCATGTAACTTCTTCCTAAAAACGAATTCGCTCTCATACTTTTGGCGATTTAAATCCTTGTTTGACCAGCTGACACGCTTTACTGAATTTTTACTCGCATCAAAATGCTATAAATCACGAACAATGGCGGCTCAAGATACGTCTTATTATTATTTACATTTCCATACTTAAACATTTTGCAAATTATTAAAATCGAATGAGAGATGTGTTTTTATTAATGAAGCGCTCTTAATTTTTTTTTCTGTGTATTATTAAACATTCTGGAAGCCAATTTTTTAATAATGCACATAAACACAAATCCATTGAGATTTAAACAGGAATTGGATTTTTCGTTTTATACGTTTCACGCTTCTTGGGATTCTCTATTTTTATTACCCATGACTCCTCTGCTTTTTTACAGAGCAATAAAATATGAATAGAAACCTATCTTCAGTTTATTGTGTGTGAATTAACCTGATGTTGTGTTGTAGTATGTATGGTATTATATATTTTATATAACCAAATCTCATTATAAGGAAAACTAAATCTATCAATTTAGAAACTACTGACTACGAGCGAAATTCCGTTAAAACAGTTGTAGATGAAATCGAACTAGTTCCAGTGAAAATATAGAGCAATACATGCCACGGCTGATAGCTAATTAGAGAGATGTCACGTTAATTAGGAGTAAATTGAAAATGCACTTTCATTGTTTCCCTTCCAATGTTATTGGACAATATGCGGTTAGAACATTTTAATACGTTAATATTAAACATGCTTTTTAGCTTTATATTTTAACTAAACATTATTAAAAATTGTTCAAGCATTTTGCAGATTAATGCTTATACAATTCGTTCCATGAAAGCTTTTATAAGGTCCCTAGAAAAAACTCACGTAATTAGGTTTTAGGAAAGTTTAAAAAAAAGATTTGGCAGTTCAATAAATAGAACTTTTTCAAACTTTACTCGAAACCCTGCTATTTGGAATCATCTATTTGAATTCATTTCAACATATTATATAAAATCGAACGGCTAATTAGGTGGTTTTTGAAACTCGATAGAAGCACATCTCATCTGAGGAGACGAAAGTTCACTTTCAGTTAGCTATTGCACATGATCGATATCGCATGGAAGTTTAATAATTTTCCGGCTTTGAATTTATGGTTCAACCCTAATGGAAATAGACGAGCCAAGATCCGGCAAATCAAAATGGCCGAAGGTCCGCATTCTATATATTTTCCGCTTTAAACTTTCCTTTCACAGAATATCCACTTGTAAGGGAGTACACAACCTTCGAGAATGATTGATAATGTGTTGAGAATTGTCCTCTTGCGAGAGAACCATTTAAATAGACTTTACATTACTTGGCAAGTAAAGTGAAATATTTTACAATTAGTGTAAGATTTTATTCAGTAGGATGTATGTGGTTTTTATTTTATTTTCATGTGTTTCTACTTACGCCAAATAAGTGCCTTTGCTAGCTGGGAGAAACTCTTCCCGGTCTAATGCTCCCGCATCGTCTCCTATTTCGAAACTGACACTAAAGTATTCGCTGCTGGATACCTGCAACGAAAATAAACAAGATTGATTGGAAGTCTAAATAGCAATCAGAGATGTGTGTGAAATTCTATGGTATATATTTAAAAGCTACTAAAGTTACCGAAATTACATTATTTACGAAAGTTTCTGAACAATAGAATATCTATCTTCTCTATTCACACTCGTTTTCGGGTCAAGAGAATAGGCTTGTTTTCTAAAGGAAAATGTCAGCGGTAGAGGGTTGAATCCTCTTAATTGTTTGAGTTTTCCACTAATGAAACTAATTACGAGATTCGTTGTGACATAATCTTGTGTAATAGAATTTCTATGATCAAGCTTGAATCTCCTTGTGCTGAGGTACAAAGCTGCTAATTAAACACCCATCTACATAGACAAACTTGGCGCAACAGTGTATCTATGAGCACTTGTTTCACAGAGAAGGAGCTACATCAAGCAAATTGGAATTCCAATAGGAAAGGAAGGCAATCATATCAATTCCTGAATTTGAGAGATCCAATAGAATCCTATAACTCACAACCGTCTCATAACATTTTTTTTTAGAAGAGAAGTTTATTTTATTTTTATCCATATAAGAAGCAGGACAAACATTGAATGAATTTTTAAAATGCGAGAATTTTGAGGCGCAATACTTCGTAGTTTGACAGTTTTCCATTATTGGTTCTCAGGTGGATTTAATATATTATTATTTATAGGTATTTATTATTTTATATTATCTTTAGAGAACTGAAATGATAATTTAAATCCACGAGCCATTATACACACGCAATTAGCTGCAAGATGTCACGAATTTATAGAATAAGAAATAAATACCATGCATTGATCAATTCTACTCATTAACTTTAGGTTCTGTATAATTTCATTAAATTTTCTTGAAATTCGAGTGAAATCCAATAAATAAAAAGAAATTTCAATGAATTTGAATTCCAATGAATTCCTGTGAATTTCCGTGAAGTTAAAGAATATCCAATAAATACCACAGAATTTAGATTGAATTTATAAGAACTCCTGCAAATGAGACGAATTTCAATGATTTGGAGTGAATTCCAATGAATTCCTGAGAATTCTATAAATTCTAGAGGATTCAGAGTGAATTCCTACGAATTACTGTAAATTTCCATGATATTCTCTGAATTCCAATCTATTTGTGTGAATTCTAATAAATTCTAATAAAAATTCTAAAGAATTGTAATTCCAGTGAATTTAAAACTAAATCCTACGGGATAAGATTGAATTAATTAAAATCAGATATATTCCGATGGAAAAAGTAAATAAATATACTTATTATTACTATGTATACATATTTTTTATTTGTAAATGAAAACATTTTTTTATCAATAAATAAGCGCGTGCGTGTTTCGTCTTTAAAATAATTGACCAATAAGGTTATTGTGGATCATAAGCGAAATGACTACTAAAAGGTACCGTGAAATGAAGTTGGGTTCTATAAAATATACTGTCACACGAATAAGGTCGAAAAAGCATTCGAGAACCGCGCTCTTTGCATTCCGCTGCAGCTTTATTAATTTCGTCTTTTTTGTCATTGGTTGTTGAAGTGATAAAAAAAATTGCGAGCAAGAAAAATAAAAAGAAAGTAGCTGCTGTCCTTGAAAATAAACCTAAACATTCTATTAACTGTTACTCACCAGTCGAATATTTAATTTCAAGCAAACCGTGGTGAATTTACCGACACATTGCACCTACGTGGACATGATTTATATCTAGGTGAAATACATGAATTATTTATAAACGAGCGCTGCTCGCCTAATACACCATATTTGAATTTATTCAAAATTTATTTTAACGCGAGAATGAGACTTGCCTCCGTGAGCAGCAAATTATATCAGAAACAAAAAGACGTCAGAATAATTTGCTTGAATATGATTCCTTCATTTCCCTAATCTTTCTCGAAACATTCACCGGCTATGGAATACGAAATTTTCCTAATTGGATTTTGTATGTGAATTTTCTTGGTCGCATTTCAGCTTAAATAAGAAATTCGCAATAAGAATATTAATTTAAAAAACAAAAATGGAGAAATATGAGTTTTTGCATTTGAAATGTAACAGTCATATAACGTTTCATGATTCTGACACTTTATTTTCCAACAAAAATGTATCATCAGTCCACGAAGGATAGTACTAGTTAAAGTCTAATGTAAAAAAGTGACTGAAATACATTTGAAACTTACGTATTACGTATTACCAACAGAATAATGCTGCAAGTCTCTTAAATTTTACGTGCTAGGTCGAGTTTCTCGTAAAACATCCTCCACATAACTCATAAAACCTTTTTTAATGTAAAAATATGTTTTACAATGTTTATTGCATATTAGATGCAAAACATTCTTCCGGATGCATGAAAATGATGCTATATTGAAACAGTTATTTTAACTACCCCCTCATTTTTCAAGCCTTTCTGAATGAAGTCGATATACTCAATCTCAACAAGAACTCGCGGATCAACTGAATGTGTCGCAGAAAGCCGTCTCCATTGGTTTGAAAGCAATGGTAAAGATTCAGAAAGTCGGAAAATGGGTTCCACATGAACTGAGCGAAAGGCAGCAAGACGATAATGCCCCATCACACACAGCGAAACGGGTCAGGGGAACGATCGAGGCGTTCAGTTGGGAAATACTGGCGCATGCCGCTTGTTCTCCAGACTTTGCTCCGTCGGATTACCATCTGTTCGCATCACTGGGCCACGCTCTCGCTGAACAACGCTTCACTTAGTACGAAAATGTACGAGAATGGCTGGATAACTGGTTTGCTTCAAGAGAGGAACAGTTTTATTGGGGTGGCATTCATCACCTTACGGAAGAGATTACTTTGAATAAAATATTTTTGATCATTTTCATGCAACAAACGTGTAATTTTTGCAATTTTTGTAATTAATCAAACAATCTGATATTGAGACATTTTAGTTTAAAATATGAATAATGATACCATATTTCAAATTTTTTATATTTTACAGTTATTTAGTATGTAATGCAACTACTTGAATCACAAATTTCCATATTGGCAACATTTAGCATGTGCACAGTTTAGTTGTTAGCTCGATTTGAATTTCGACAGCTTCATTCTATCAATCCTGTCGTACTTTAATTTTCAGCAGTTTCACTCTAATCTTCTCCAATTATTCTGTGTGTCAAATATACATATTTAAGACTATTTTTTTCAAAAGCAAATCATCATTCGAAATTCAACAGTACTGGTACTCGATTTCTGATAAGCCGAGTAAATCAGTGAAATTTTGTTCGCTTTTGGATTGATTGTTCTATATTGTGTTGAGGATATATGAATTGAAATGTATGTGATGTTTGGTCGCTTGGGTTAAAATCGAACTCAGCCCACTCAGCCTTAACTGGTACTGGAAGGTATGCAGGGACATGCGAACGGCATCAGTATGTCAGTGTCATGTGCATTCCTGCGACACAGATTCAGTGTTCTATGCATTTTGAATGTGAACAACAGAAGGACAGACAGAGACAAAGATTTGAGAGATAGAGCTAGTAACATAGAGAGATAGAAATTTGGTATGATTAACGAATAGTCG
>JAUESI010000034.1:4000920-4022424 GCA_032275145.1 Synergus laeviventris
TACTAATTTACTTAGTCAAATTCTTACTAAATTTTTGGTCCACCACAATTTACTATAAATACTTTTCGTTGAGGTTATCTAAAAATAAAATAAACCTATGACCTCTTCAAATTTTCATTCAGGCTTCTGTATAAAGTTGAACTTCTTTAAAAAAGAATATGGTGAATAGGAGCTTCTCATAAAAAATGTTTTATACCGAGTATTCGTAGCGAACTTGTTTTCACATTTTCTCTACATTCACCGTTTGGAGTGTGGTGATTAACGATTACTACCGCATGAGAATATATTGTTTTCAGAGATGGTATGGTCTTTTATATTTCTTTTTAGATATGCGTTTGCAACCCACTCATCACATTGGCAGCTTTCTGGTCAATCTGGAGGATTTTATCCAAAAGCACGATCGATGACTGTACCGGTAGACCATGATTAATGACAAGGTTGTCCTTTACAAAAGAGGGTCACTACTTCTTTCTTGTTCGAGAGGGTGTATCGATTTAACTGCAAGGGTGAAAAGAGTGGGAGACAGACTGACAGGAGAAAAAGAGGCTGTAAGCTCTCTTTCGTTATTGGACGTGTAAGAATCTCCAAAGATGAGAAGAGCCAGATTTACACGAATTTTTTTCGAGGCACGAATTTTAATAACAAGTCCGGAAAGAGAAAACCCAAAAATTCTAACTTTCATGACTTTTAAATTATTTGATTTTTTTATATTACTAACATTCAATTAAGTCCAGTGATGCGATAGTAGAGCAGAAACTTACCTAAAATAGAAAAGACAAAATAAACTGTTTTAGCTATAAAATCTATCAAAAATAAGAGTTAAAAGCGAGCCACAGGAGTTGAAATATATAAAAAGGTACTAAAGCAGTCGCGCAGTTTACTCTACTTTTGCGGCAGCTGAAATAAATATGTCGTCAAAATAAGAAATATAAAAAATGGAAAAAAAAAGGAAAATACGAAAATAAAAAAAAAATACCTTTGACTCCCAATGGTGGCTGCAGGAACGCGCAACGGAAATCTATTGGGAGTGAGGTACGCGCTTGCCCTTTTGTCAACGAGGTGCACCGAAAGAGGTCTCCGGAAAGAGAAAATGATTCTTATTGCTACACTGGCAGTCTTTTTTCTCTTCTTCTCTTGTCAAGTGTGTTCTCTCACGTGGAACAAAATCGACTTTCGTAAAGTGAAAGAAACGAGGACGCCCATTTTGAGTACTTTAAAGTATACTGAATTAGTTAAATTTCACTAATCATTAGTAGTTTCTTACTAATTCAAATGGTGCGAGCTCGTTTACTATAAATTAGTAAAAAGTTAATAATTCAATTAGTAACACTATTCAATGAAGGTATTTATGATTTGGAATAATGATTAACGAAGAAATGAAAAAAAGTTAAAGAGTGGGCAGAGTATTTAGAGGAGATTGGATGAAAATTTAATAAAAAGAGTGCTTAATGAAGCGAGGGTTCGTTTTTTTTATTTACTCGAAGAACGATTCGATCTTTCGAAGGTGCTTGGGGTGTCGGTCACCTTTTCAAGTCAACGACACTCCCTTACTCTTTGCAACCTTCAATCGAAGGAAACGTCGCCTACAACCCAAAGAGAAGTCAAACCCAGATTGAAAAAAAATCCATATAAAGGAGATCACGGGTGTGTCTAAATAGAAATGCCGAAAAGCATTAGTGAGCAGCGGAGAATGAAACGAAAGTAGTCCCCAGGGAGAGAACGAAGGGGAGATTCACATCATGCGAAGGGTCAGTTTCTAAAATAAGAATAATACCTGATAATAATTCCTTGAAGTAACGTCATGATTGGTCGTTACTTACCTTCGTTATAACGGAACTTTCTTTTTATTATCGGCTCTTCAAATCAAGGAAGCATCGAGGATTTGGAGAAACATGTTGCTATATTTTTGTCCTCGTGGGAAATCAGTCCCTTTCTGTAGTTTCAGTCATTCGCGTTCAATTCAAATAGAACTGAGAGATTTTGCATTTGGTTTTAGAGGTTTTGACAAATATTAGGAGAAAAACAATGTCCAAGATTAAATTACGTAAAAAGCATTTAAAAATATTCTAGGAAATACTGAATATTGAGTATAGAGGGAGAGACACTCGCGAGCTTGAAAGGAGAGCAGCAGTTAAGAGTTTTATGCCACCGAGGTAGCAGTGAAAGATTTAGAATTGGAATTTGCGAGTATAATGAGATAAGGTTTGAGTTCTCGTTTCGAAACTAATGGCTAAGACCATTTCTGAACAACAATTAATGCGACTATCCTCCCCATTCCTTTTCCTCATTAGAACGTGACAGAGAGAGAGAGAGTGGAAGCTTTCAGAAGAACATTAGTTCTTAAAATAAGAATTCCTTGAGGCATCCTAAATGTTTTGGAGATCAGGTTCCTTTGAATTATACATAAGTGATTGATATTTTGTTTTGGATCCTTACATTTTTACTAACTAACTTTTTTCCAAAAAAAATCTCATAATGTGAATGAATGAGGGCTCTCCCAAATTTAAAAGCATGGAAAGCAGCTCTGCGATTTTCAACGATCGAAAACAAACATTTTCTTCTATCTTCTTAATTTTAATAAAAACGAACTCGCAAGGACTGACAGAGTTATGGGATCGTTCCAGTTTCAAGGAAATCTTGAGTGATTTTTCCCCAGTTTCTCTTAAATTAAAAACTTTTTACTGGTAAGAGATCTTTTTTTATCTGTCATGTTTATTGCCAATTTGTTGATTAATAATATTCAAATTTTTTCCATGACAATCAAATCTTAAGTGGACTTAATAAATACCGTTCTGAATTTGAAAAATCCAGCTTTAGAATATATTGTCTAGTTCTCCCTGACTCACCGCTCTGTTCATTCGCCCACGCAATTTATCGTCATGCACTATATTTGGACTCCAAGGAGCTTTAACCGACCCCAAACTTTTTAAGAGCTGATTTCTCTCCAGCTTCCAATTTGCCGGTATAGCGACCACAAAAGCCCTAGAGTACAGGTGAAATCTGGGTAGTAAAGATGATCGTCATTAAGGACGATTCATATATACAAATTTTCCGTCGGATGGTGAAGAACAATTACTTATGTTGAACTATTTATGTTATGTCTCGAGATTTTAAACACCCACATGTTTTATTGACTACTTTCGAGAATTTTATTTTAACATTTGTCATTTTTCTCGTTGAAATAAAAGTACTTTCAAACATTTTTAATAACATCCTTAATTGTTTTAGGTATCATGTGCTCGATTATTTATGTTACACTCCTTCTATATTAATAAATCTTCGCATTAAAAGTTTCCTCTATATCTGTGAGCTAAACGTGCTCAAAAGCTGAAATATTTTTTAAAGTTGAGCTAAGTTCTCAGCAATGTTTTCTGTTCGAGAACTTTTGTCCTTTTAGAAAATTTATAACTCTAGCCTTCAAGCTTCTCTTTTCCTCTTAAGAAACGATCTTCGTCTAACAGGAGGTGGCAAAGTTTCACAAACTGGAAACCAGAGGCCTTTCATCTTTGTCGCAACGTCGTTATTTCAAAGAACGAGAACAGAAGTAAGTCTTGTCTAAAGTGTGCTCTATGAAAATTGCACAAATTTAATTTTATATGCGTATATGAGAAATTACACAGAAAGTGTCATCTTTGACGTACAAAGTGAAAATAAACTGTTTGAGGGAATGGTTTAAGAAATTCATTTGCATGCATTTCTGAATTATGGCAAGAGAACGGCCAAGCAGTTCCAGGATATCGAAATTGAGTTTGTAAAATGTTTGATCGGACTCAAGAGCAGACATAAAAGAGATGAGAGAAAAGATAACTAGGGATGGTGAAATGCAATTTTCGATAACTTATAATGAGCTCGCAAACCTTGAGTTGATTTCCGTCTCTTTAAGACTAGTCACTAAACTAATTTGAGCTCGTTGAGTAAATTTAGATATATGGAACTGTAGTTTGTTTAACAAATGCATGCAAATATATGGAAAGCTTTTACATTGCTAATGCACCTTCAGCATTGTGTTCTGATATTCAAGTACATGGCCCTTCAAGCTGTAATAAGTGGTATTGGATTACAATACATTCTTCGCATTTAATAAACCGACCTACTGCGCTACTCAGTAAATTCTGGAAATAGGTTTTATTTGGATTGCAGGAAACGAGCGGTATGTGTATGCAAGATATTTCGGGAAATATTTTAAGGAAAATTCTCCTGTCCATTTCTCTCTGACCCCTCCACAAACAGCGACCACACTTTTTTTATGAGATTCTAAATTGTACAAATGGTATATAATCGCGTGACTTGAAATATCATGTGCGACAAAACCATTGTTGCCATGCGCGTGAAATAATTAATTTTCTACTTAGCGCTCATTACTCTTTTTAAAATCTTATCTATATAAGTCTCAACGCTTCCGACAGAATATTGATTTTTTAAGTGGGAGTCCTGAGTGAATAATCTTCGGTGGTAATGCACGATGAAGATATAAATATGTATTTTTTACTCGAAGGTGTTTTTGTAAAATAATAACTGCACTTGTTTAAAGCTATATTCTATTTTGCGAAATACTATTTGGATATAGTTAGGGCCTACAATCGCGGTTTATGTCAATGTACTAAAAGTATTGAAATTGAAATTAAATTATGGGTGGTTCGAAAATGAAAAAGAATAATTTATTATCCAAGAGAGACATCATGGACGTGATTTGGTTTGGCGTGATGTTACCTCAATTATGCAAGCCAGGCGTAGATTAATTTGCAATCAGCAAATTGTAATCAAATGTTAAAAACAGTCGCACAAGGCCCCACTCAATTACATCCTATGTTATCAATTCCGCTAATCGTAATTACTTCGACAAACTGTTTACTACTTATGTTAGTATCGTTAGGTTGGCACGTAAACAAAATGTATCGATTACTGTTTATCGTTTGCGTACATCATGTTACCGGCATGTGTAGTACCTCCTCGTGGGCTTTCACTGTTATCGGCGAGCTTTTTTCTCATTAATGCTTTCCTGAGTGATTAATTACAAAAGATACCACTGACGAAGGGATTTCTCTTTTCCACATTCGCATAAACGGGACGATGAATTGTCCGCTAGCAGAAAGCTTTCAATGATTACTAAAATTAGAATATGGAAAACATGTAAGATTAGGGCAAGAGAAAATAGATGGAGCTTTAAGATTAATTAATAATAAATTGCTTGAAAAACAGTCGGAAATCTTTTAATAAAAAAAAAATAAGTCACTGTCTCGGGCTGATTGATTGTCAAGTAGAAGCTTAATATCTTGATCGAATATTAGCCATTCTTTTAATACAAAAATATTAGGTTTAGAGATTCAAAGTGTTCTATAAGTTTCAAATGATATTTTTGAAATTCAAAAAAAATTAGTTTAAGTAAGATTGAGTATAATATTTAAATAATATTTTCCGGAGCTCTGAAACTCAACACTAATCACTCTCAAGAGACTCGTCAAAGTAACCATAATTTAAGGAACACGTTGAACAAAGCCAAAGTCAAATTTAATATCTTTCAATTATATTAAGAAGGTGCTGAGAGTTGAGAAATACTGATTAAAAAGGGCTTGAGGTCTGAAGTTGAAGGGCAGAGAAGGGTCGACATTGATAGGCGAGAGTTGGAAAGCTCTGGGGGTTAAGGCTTTGGCATTGCGCCAAAGATTATCTATCCTCCAGACTTCATCCCTGAGGTGGGTGTGTATGTACGCTACACCATCATGCTTCAATGCTTTTCCCTACATTTTTTCTCTCACCATTCCTGAAGTTTACTGTAAAAAAGACTTACATGAAGCATCACCTTTCCATGAGGTCCCAACCCCCTCCCTTTGAATTTATATCAGAATTTATATGTATACAACGTAAAGGGTCGTCTGGTCGTAAGTGATTTTCTTGTTTCCTTCTCTTTTTCTACTCTTCTTCGAAGTTTTTTTGGACTTTTTTACGATTGCAAAAAAAAAAAACTTTTGGTGACCGTTTCTTACTTTTTAAATAATAATAATACATGATAGGAATCTCTAACCCTTTGAGCCTCATAAACTTTTCATGGGAAGTATTCATGTAAAATGCAAGTGTGGCTGTAATGTCATTGAATTATTTCCTTTTATCTCGAGTTATATGAACCAGGGACATTTAATTATCTCAGCAATATCATGAATAAGAATACACAAGTACTCTTCGTCTTCAAACAATTGTGAGGAAAAGGATACAAGGGTCCTTCGAAACCAGAACAATCCTTTTAATGAAGAAATCCTTAGCGTTCTTTCTCACGTGAAACTATGAATTTGTGGGAATTAATTTTTGTCACGTGACTTGCTCTAGAAGATGTTGAATTGTAAGGACTTTGCAACGGCGCCACTGCAAAGTCCTTATAATCCAGCACTGGAACGCTCCTCAATCTGGGTCAGAGTCGACGGCCACCAGATGGTGTCAAATAACGTCATCACTGATAGATCTAGCTAACCAAGGAAAAAAAGAGGAGAGTTTGAAATGGTGAATTTTGCAGAAAATCAGACCGCATCGCGAAAAAACGATCCGCTTTTGTCGAGCTTATACGTGCTTGTGCGATAATAGGAATGAGCATTATTCATTCTATCTCCCGTTCTCGCGGCAGGAGTGGATGAAGGCGCCAAGTTGGGTCAGCGATAATCCGCCCGGATTAGGATCGAATGTCAATTACAGTGGTGTTGGAAAATCGTAAATGTTGGCGAACTATCTATGATCTAGTATGCTATATAACATTAACATTTGCTTGTTCTATTCACTGCTTAATATTCGCTCACTCAACCATTTTCCGGATCATTCATTGTGGTGTATCCAGAACCTTCGAGAGTGACGATTTCCGCATTCTGTCTCAAACGACACAAATTAAACTGATGGATTCGCGCTTGATTTCCACAATTTGGTGGGATAGTGATATTTGGGAAGACTAAAAGTTTCTGCAATGAAAGCTGCGTTCAGCTAGCACCTTCACAACGGAATATCAATATTTTTTTATATCAGAATTTTAGCCTATTTTCGGGCTCTTCAAATACGTAAAAGTCATTCTCTCGAAATCAATCCCTATCAATCAGAAGCATGTATTAAACTCGAAGAAATTCCAGTAAAGTTGACTTTACTCAACCAAGTGTATATTATACACTTCGAGGATTGGTATACACTTCAAACCTCCAGTATTTTCGAGGAAATTCTTAGACGGTGCCCATTTAATTGGTCACTATACTGGAATTGCTCTGCGAAGAACTGAAGAATGGATGGAGTATATGATGACCTACCTAATGGGGATTCTTTTTTGGAAATTGATTTTTGTGTATGTCAAGAGCCCAATATGTGCTCTTATTTAATAAGAAGAAAAAGTAATTTTTTAAAATAAAAGTTTAAAAAGAAAAGAATACTTGTCATTATCTTATACGCATGTCATAACAACTTTCATGCGACGTTAAAATACCTTTAACGGCACGGTTATGCTTTCTCATTGACAGCAGTGAAATTGAAACTGTTCTATCATAACTGTAGGAAACGATCGAGCTATAAACAACCTATAACATTTTAAAATTATAAGATTTATAAGATTGCCCACAATAGAATTTTTCTTACGTCTTCTTGTAAGAAAAAACCTGTTGTGGATGGTCCTTATTGTGGGAAAATGTTCACTTCAATAATTTTGAAAGTCAGGTGTTGAAGAAAATATTGATGTTGTCCTTTATCGGAAGTGACAATTACCTATACAATTATTATTTATCTCTTCAACGAATACAAGAAACACAACACCAAATAACACCGAAACAGTCTTGCAAAATATTGGATAAGCAAGCATTACCTGAACCCGGCCCATAGGGGGCGACACCACCAGGAAGATCCTCATGGTGGCTTTTAGGAAGTCATCATGGTTGCGATTAGTGTCCTGCAGGGCAGCTTCGGAGATGTTGGAGCTGCCCTGAGCTGTTTTTCGGTGTACTTTTCGTCTGATGCTACCCACTAGCCTTCGCCAATCCTGGCTGCCTCCTGCGGCGGTTGGGCCTCCTCCGCCCCCGCCCCCGCCCCCAGGTCCATCATGACCGGGGGTGGAGCCCTGTGCCTTCGATGGACTTAGTTCTCTGCTCGCCTGTCGGCTAAGGGTACCGCGGCCCGACGGGGCCCCGGATGTGGACACCGTGGTGCTACCTGCCCCCACTCCTGGCAGTGGGCCCTGCCCAGCCCCACTTCCGCTGGCCCCGCCGCCGCCGACAATCACACGTTTTACACTCCCACTACTACCACCGCTTAACCTGCGCACTAGACTGCGCAAAATTGCACTTCCCGAAGTCAGTCGGTCCTCACTTCTTTCTCTCGGAGTTTCCACTCTTTGGCTTCGTGTTTTCTCAAGGATAATTTACTCCCCGAGTATTGATACATATATTTCAGGATGCATCTTTGGCGTGCATGCCAACTTTTATTCAATAATTAAATTACCTTTCCTTTACGTAAATCTTTTTATTCAATTGCCATATTGAATTGTACCTTCTCTTCAAGAATGGGAGCTCCTTTCCGGGAATGTCATTTTTCTTTTGAAATATTGCATTTTCTTTTCAAGAGCTTTCTTCCGCTGACAATTCTAACATTCTCGGAAGTTGTTGCGTCACGATTGAACTTTTTATCTTATTCAAAATCGATTGGCGCGTGAAAATACTCGCACCTTGACTCCACATAGTTTCTTTCACTGAGTTTTTGATAATCTTATTGAGCTGACTGAGTAATATTTTTGAAGCTCTTTGAAGGACTTCAGATGTATAGGGAGAGTGAATAGTATGCAGAGAGTTAGGTGATTTGAAGACTGCAGTAATTAAACAATAGCTACACGAATAGATAGTTGACTAAGTTTCAGGTAGAGTCTCAACTATTCTATATAGGTTTGTAGATATTTCTCGGGATTCTCTATAGCAACAGCAGGATTTATGGTTAGTTGTTAGTTAAATTGATTGCCATTGTCACTTTCATGCGCAGCTTTGCATTGTTAAATTCTCTTGAGTAGTGCATTGCAAACTTGAAGATTTGGTATCTGTGTAAAGAAGAATGTAAAAGAAATGTAACTATTATGCGAACTATCTTAACTATATTTCGAACCACAAAGTCACTGAAATTTCATCTTATAGAATAATCAAACAGACATGAAAAATGTTTTATATAGAACAAGGTCTGAGAAATGTTCTAATTTTAAATAATGGAAAAAAAATGTATAATAATAAGTCAAGATTCCGAGAGATAATTTAATTCAGATCCAGAAAGGGAAAATTCCTCAGTGAATCATGAATGATATCCTTTTATTTTTTTACATAGAATATGAGTTATTCAGATAAATATTTCTTTTTTAGATGTACTGCCATCTCATATCCGACAAAACTAGGAAGAATAAAAGGCATTATTTTTGGTATCTTACATTTCTTTTCATCGTGAGACTCTTAAAAAAATCTCTATGACTTGAAGATTCAAAAGAGGCTGCATTAGCATAGCTTTTGCCCTTCAAGAACGCTATTCATGATGTACATGAGCTTATATTTGAAATCGATTTTTTTAATGAAACTGCGGAGCACGAAATAAACCTCATAAAAGGTCTCATACCTATATTAGTTTAAAAGTTTACCAGCTTGGGTTCTTAATGTTATAAAGAGTTTTGTGACCGAACTGAGAGAGAACTAGAGAGATATAGAGAGAAATGCTTGCTCTTGCACACAGAAAGAATGATAAAGGAAAAATAATCTTAAATCAATTGTAATTAATCAACATCTTAATGAAATTTGGGTCAGGTTATATGATTCAAATTCCGAGTATTTGGCGAGATCGTGCACTTCGATCAAACGCTTTTGGTGTGAGAGAACGGCCTTTCTAATTGGAAGTTAATTGAAGGCTGTCAGAAGGGTAAGGTCGCTGTATAGTAGGGACACTTAGTTATATACTTAGTTCAAGACCTCTCTAAATTTTATGCTTCAGAAAAAAGAGAAAAGAGATGTCCTTTTCAAAGTTAAACTTCAACCTTGTAATGCAAAGAATTTGTCTCAAATGAAGCAGTATAGTTAATTGAGTTAGATCAATAAAAAAAAAAGACTTCAACTGAGAGGATTGCTCAGTGAAGAGAAAATGACAGAGAATGGTTTCTTTACGAAATATTAAAAACTTTCTAGTCTTAGACTCTAAAGATAATTACTTATACAATTAAGATGTTTTAATCAAGTCTTTATGAGAATATTCAAGATATCTTTGCATTTAAAAGCTCTCAAATTGAAACATTTTCAAGACTGCACGGACTTTTGAAATTGAAAAACTTTCTTCTTTGGAATTATTTTGCTTTAAAGACTTTAATTTCAAAAACGAATAAAATAACCGTACAGAAATAGCCCCATTTAACATAGGGTTCTGAGGAGGCCACGGTAAGGATTTCTATTTTTAATAAAATTATTTTCATATAATTGTAATAGGATGGGGTATTGACCAGTTTTCCAAATCAGGACCACACTAGCACTGGGGAAAACGGGTTTAGCCCCCAACAGGATCCCATCAAAATTTTTTCTTGGGAAAGAAATATATTTCTTTTTCTGACACTATTTCTTTATTTCCGTGTTCTTTATAAACTCTAGGTAATGAGATTAGTAACAGAAACTTGTTGCCTGTCAGTTAAAGTTAAGCATTCCGAAAAGAATAATACAGGTTAGGGATAATCTTTCCTCTGCTATTGTACACCCCCCCCCCCACACAAAATAAGTAATATCTTTTATTTGCTCTGATATCAGAAGACTGTATTTTGATTGAACGATTATTGATAATCACGATGGGAAAACATCCCTTATTTATCCCAGACAAATTATATTTGTTTTCTCAATTTAGAACAGATCAATTCCCCTAAACAAAAGTATTATAAAATTTTGTCTTGAAACCTCTTTTTGATTTACTTTGTGCGACTTGGAAAAGTTGATAGATCGATATAGCAGTACAACAGACATTTATTTAAACATGTTTCACACGGGATAAAGTTCAGCTCTTGCATGGATAATAATGTTGCCAATACCCAGTAGATTCTTAACGAAGTGGTTTCTATTCATGTCCGAATATGTGGCGACAATAAATTCTTTTCCCACAACGTTTATAGTTTTCTTGGTAAGCGTGACGTGCTTTTTCAAAGCATGAAACAATGATTAATCGATCGACCTCCGAGAATAACTATAAAAATATCCTGATAAACTATATGCCATGTAAAATCTTTTCCTCTCATTTTCAGAAAAAGGTATCAAAACTAATGCAAAGTAGAATGTTACCGGAAATAATTTTGTTACCTTTTTTGTAAACAATGGTATGAAAAGAAAAATTGAGTACTTAAAAACACTGGAAAAGAAGCGTAAGTGTTTAATGCCTTGCTCTTAAGGATGCAAGTCTTAACGAGAACAAAATGGATTTTCTACATTTTCGAAGAAACTGTATGCTTTTTAGTAAAAAGAGATTTCTACTTTTTTGGAAGCGATAAAGATTTATGATTCAGAAAATAGCATTCATACTAAAATATGGTTTTGGTGCAAAAGATTTTCTTTCTTAATGTTTAATACACTAAGGATGAATTTTAGAAAGAAAATAAATCGTCATTGTTTCTGGGAGTTGGATCGACTGAAAAATTATTTGTGAATGAAGCGGGACATAAATTAGAGGGGTGAGATGGGGTCAAGATCGTCGATCACTCCCGTCTAGAACGAAATCTCATTCGCGGCTGGCGCGAGAAGGAAACTTTTTTTTGGGAGCAATTAGGTTTTTATTGCCTGAAAATTCGTTCTCCCTTTACGAGCAGCTTTACGGCTTTCGAAGATGAGTTTTGTTAAATTTAAGCATTTATACAAATTGAAATTCTACATAGATCGCTGAGCTTATAGACTGTAAAAGTTGTGAGAAGATAAAAAAAAAGGATTTAGGCATAAGTAAATGTAATCAAATATTGTTGCCTATGCAACTGTGCGTAGATACAACTTAGTTTTTTATTTATTGTTTCTAAATTTTCAATTATGTGAGCTTTTTTAGCCATAATGATAAAATCGAAGCAACTCTCCGAATCAGACGTAGTTCGGCCTACCGCTTACACCCACGCAATTTGTCAGAAATTTCTACCACGTAGAGAGTTTCATTCAGTTATATGTTTCATGAAAAACAAAAAGATAAAAAGAAAATCCAGTTAATTTTTCAAAAATAGGTACATAATAAAAGAAAGAAAATGATAAATAAAAGTAATGCATTTTATGTACAAGTAAATTATCCTTGTATTTTTTCCTCATATTACAAGAAAGTATTTAATTTGACGAGCCTCCTAACTTTTTTATGTCGCAGAGTCTTAAAATTTATTCGCAAGGTCCATAAAAGAGGCGTAAAAATATGCGTAAGGAATATATTTTTTAATAATCGAACATGTTACATGTATATTAAAAATTAGTAGGGGATTACTTTTTTATTAATAATAGATACTTCAATAGTTTTTTCAAAGTAAACCAAAATTTGAATTCCGCTTTGCATATTTTCACCTAACTTTTAACATTCTTTGCTAACAAGAATTTTGAAATTCACAATTTTAACAACAAGTTCGCATTTATTCTCTGCAATGTTTTCACTCGGATTTATATTTCAAGAATTGCTACAAATTTTTGTAGCCGAGAACTACAAGTGGTTGGACATTTCAGAAAAAGATTTCCCTTGTGGCAGAAAAAAAAACGACTAAAGCGTTGAACTTGAGATACAATTTTCCTAGTATAATTCAACAACGCTGATTTTTTTATTTAGTAAATAATAATAATAATAACAATAATAATAGAAATATTTTTTGATAATAATGTTTTTCCTCTAAAAACTGCAATTATTTATACTTTTTGAAGTTTTCCACTTACATTTGAAGTTGAATTTAGAATTAATTTTCTTAAGGTAAAACTCGTCTTTAAAATTAGAGTCAACCAATGAAATATCTCAATTCGCGTTTTACCACTTGCAAAATGAAAGCCGACGAAGAGGATTAATCTGGACGCAGTAAAATGTAATTTAATTGGTTTAAGGTTTAAGTAAAACTTGAAGATTTATTTTATGTCAAGATGTAAAATTATGCCCTGGATTTCTAGGTCCGATTAAAGTTTCAGTGGACTGTCGCAATCCATGTCTCAGATGAAGCAATCTTCTAGAAATAAATTACGTCTAATAGTCAAACAAACCGATGTTATTTAAATTTCAATCCCTAGGTACATATCAAGGTTCTTGAGTAATTTCATTAGTCCCGAAGTTTTAAATTCCATTTAAACTCTATGTAAACTTCTGTAACTAATTTGAACATACCAATATTTATGATAAATTTTAAAATAATTTGAGTAGAAGTTTTTTTTATTGGATACACGAATATAAAACTGCAACTTGGAATCTGTCGAGAAAGAAGAATCTGAGAAAGAATATGACCACATCTGCATGAGATCAATATTTAGAGCCTTTAGTTTAAGGTTGTACTCATCTTACGACTATTTTTTTCCTTTGAAAGCATATAAACTTTCTCGAGAATCTTCACTCTATCTAACCCAGCTACCTAGTTTCCATATATATGTGTACAGTATAAGTAAATTCATGTGAACTTTTTCTTACAGTAAGAAGAAATAAGCTATAAATACACTCAAAGTTTTTTTATTTCTCAAAGTTCGATCTTTCATAATTCACTTCTTTTTTAAGTAGATATTTTCTCATTTTATAACTTCGATATTACGCTTCATTGTTATGGAAAAATCTTGTACAGAAGATTATTATACGTTAATAATTCAAAAAAAAGCTCTACTATAATAATATCAATTTTCATTATTTCATTTGTGAATTAAGGCAAAAAGGTTAAACGTGCTTTGATTTTCAAAATATTCTATTGCACACAAAGTTCACAAAGCAGGGAAGAAAATGTCACACGGAATAAGAACAGCAACAGGGAATATTAGTAAAACTGTTCACGTACTCAAGGGCGGAGTTCAATGATTGGTCGCATCTAGAATTTTTTATTAAACTGTGAAGTAAACGATTGAGGCAATAAGTAACATATAATGCAATATCCACAAATACTGAAAATGGTATTTTATTTAAATATGGCATTATAAGTAAAATAACTCATATTATTTATAAGGTATAAGAGGCTTTTCAAGACACATAATAAGGGCGACTCTATATTGCACTTTCCCCTGCTCTAAAATGATCCGATCGTAATGGGTATTTTACCTTTATTGGAAAACATAAAATATGCCTCAAATTCATCATCATTTTGCTACGACTATACCTATATAAATCAAAACTAACAGATATTGACAGATTAAATATTAAATTAGAAGATTTGGGAACAGAAATAATTATTTTTAAATCATAAAAAAGGGATTTCTCAATTACCATATTAACTATATACATTAATAAAAAAAAATTAAATTCAGATCAAACAATCTATACAAACGAGACATGGAATCGAGATACTTTTGCAAATCTATAAGCATACTTTTCGATAATGGTCTATCACGAAAAAAAAGGAAATACTTTTTAATCGACACATATTCACCCTGCTTTATGCTCCACTGAATTAACTTTTCTTTTCTCCTAATTGTGTTATTATTTTCCTTACCTCGGTTAAACGATCTAAGACAGCAGCTAATGCTCTTATTGACGAGATATTTTTACGTCGACTAACTCCTTTCGCAGAGTGAGTGAACTCAAAATTGTCCATTATTCCGGAAAATAAATTTTCACTTTATATCACTATAAATCAAATATTTAAGCATTAAATCATATATGGGGTTTATTGTATCCATTAGAGGCATTTAGAGCCTGTATTTTTAAGGAAGATGAATACGAATTATGAAAGAGCCTAGAATTAAAATAGTTATTTATGGTAATTGACAGTGCGAGACGGCACAAACGTCTACTAAGCCGCACCTATTAACTGATACTGATACCAGCGAAGAATACCCTAGACCAGTGATACAGGCTATTGATCGATTCTAAGATCGATCATACTGTAGAGCTTCTTTAATATAAAGTGGACGAGAAAGTGCATAAGGTGCTTTTAGTCTATGGTTTCCATTCATATTTCAAGACTAGGTCCACATAATACAGATAAAGGTACATCCAAAAAATTATAGGATGGTATATATGGGTCTTTGAAATTATATTCTGCGGAACCTTTCAGTTTTTTTTAACATAAAGCATAGTTTCTTTACTCCATTTTATAATAAGAGTTACATAGATATCTACAAACTGATATATTTGCATATGACTCAATATTCTTTTGAATACAAAGTTCTTTCCCAAAAATGAATAATTTATTGCGACCTAGTTTTAAAGATTCGAGGAATAAATCCTCTTTCATTCTCTTGATCAGGCTTCATAAAAAGAAGTAAAAAAATTGCTTTTCATAATATATCTCTACATCACTAACTCTATGCAACATCTAAATATATATATTTATTTATTTATATAATGTGTGTCTTTCTCCAGTCTCGTCAGATTTAAAATATTGATAAAAGGGGAAACGTCGCAAGTTTATTGACTACCCAGGAAAGCATAATTCATTTATATTATCTAAGTGAGAAAAGCTATATTAAGATATGTATAAGAAGATACGTTGCAATTTCTCTATTATTGTTCTAGGGTTATTTACTTTCCTTTATTTATAATTAAAACCCTGGAGTATTTTATAAATCAGCAAAAGATTTAAAAATTAGAATGGAAGATCCAGGAGTCAATTGCTTTTGTCAAATGTTTTTCAAAGAAATTGATGCATTTTGTTATAAAATAGAAATTTGTGAGCGAAAGAGAAGAACAAGTAAGTACGTCGAATATTTCTTTTCTTCTCAAAGAAGATGACAAGGGGGATGTGAACGACGAAAGTTAACTGCGAAGTTTATGTTCGACTTTTAGCCTTTTCCCCTTTCTCGAAGCAGAAAAAGCTTCCCTCTCAATATATTTTGATATGTGTGCGTCATAGATACATAAATAGACGTTAATAATTCGGTTGTGAACGAAAGCATTTGCAGTTCTAGTATGGACAAACAAAATGGTGAAATATATAGAAGTGATCAAATCGATTTAAGGTTTATATAGCAGTAGAAGCTTAGTTCGATTTCGACTCAGTTCCGCCCTAAGCTCTTGCCCACAAAGGGGCACACGACCGCACTAGAATTCAATTGCAACTCGCTTCTCAAAAGTAATCCCATAGAGTAATATACACTTCGTTCAAAATCCATATTGATAGTATCAACAGCATTTATGTATTTTTTCTAATAAATTTAAGCCCCAGCAGTGTTAGATATTTCCTGCATTTAATATATTTTTTTATTGAAATAATTCATTATTTAAAAATGGGAGGGAGATCTGTTCGTCCCTCTCGGACTTTCCATGCGGGAAATCTGGATGGAAGGATGCTGCATTACAGTCGAGTTGCAAACTTGATTAGTTTAGATTTAGTGAGAGCACTTTGCTTCCTCTATAGAGATAGGATTAGTATCATGATTAGATTAATTAATATTAAAACCTGTGTCATTTAATATTCATCAACCATCGATGAATATAATTTTAGAAAAAAAAAAGAGCTAATATAAAAATTTCTGGTCACAAAATACCTTCAAGTGATTGATAAATGGTTTCTCAAATAATTATATCATCAGTGACTGTGTGGTTCGTTCAAAGATATTTCAAATAAATTACCTGAATTTGTCACCTAGGCATCAACTGTCATTGCTTCAAATTCATTTGTACGTTCCTCCCCTTCTCCTCGTAACACGTGTCTGGCAGTTTGGCCTCATTTTTCGTCTTTTAGATTTTCATTGTTCCAGGTTTTACACACAATTTTCTTCAGATGAAAAAAAGAAGAGACGAAGAAAGAGGACTTTGTATAATAACCCTGGCTATTACTTTTTGATTTGAATTGTTCGTTGTTGATTTTCTTGTGTAAATAAATTCGTTGGGCTGTCGATGGAAAAGTATTGTTTTGACTTTTCGGGACCTATTTTTTCACTTATTGACAATACGCTTTCTCGCGTTTTTCCGGGGGCGAGGGCGACATGATCCTACCGCCTTAAGGTCGCGCGTCGCACTAAACCGGAGAAATGATTTTAGGCGCGAACGACATCGTTTTAGCCCCCACTGGTGCAAGGGGTTGGTATTATTGGAGCGCGCGCACGATCGGAACCATTACCAGGAATACCAACCACCACGATCTGTTTCCTCGATATCATTTTGTCCTTGATATCCTTCAGATATCACCCTTTTACATTCTCATCATCAAAAATGAGAAGGTATTGGTTTTGTGAGAAAAATAAATTTCGCTTATCCTAAAAAGGACATGGATTTCGGCTAACTTCATACGTGTCACCTTGCAGATAACTTCGTGCGTAGTGCGTTAACTTTGTGGGTCAATTTATATATGGCTCACGGATTTAAATTGTCATTTTAGTTTCTAAAGACGAAACACGCGCGAGCTTAGTTATTGATAAAAGAAATGTTTTCATTTACAAATGTCAAATATGTATAATTGTATATATAGTAATAATAAGTATATTTATTTACTTTAATTAATTCAATCTTATCCCGTAGGATAGATTTATAGAATTTTATTTATAGAATTCTCAAAAATTCTGTCATCGTCGTCATTTCCTGTGATAACGATAATTTCAGAATAACCCGTTGGATTGGTGAAAAAACTTCTTGGATAATAAATATTTGTGAATCATAAATAATTTCGATGAAATTAAGGTTTTAAACCCACAGAGTGGAGTAGACTGAACAGCTTTTTCCGATGGACATTGTGGGTAGTGTGTATATTTCTCTGTAATTTACTCCAAAAATCAACAAGCGATGAATAAACGCGGTATTGAATGAGAAGAGCTGAACGAAATGGCCTCATTAGCTTTAATGATCGTTGATAAACAAAGTAATCGAATCCAAGCTAGCTATAAAATATAGATTCCACTATAGTGGTAAAATTTAGTTCATATATTATAATTAAAAATGTACATATATTTGAACTAGAAGCACGAAGATATCCGTTAACCTCTTTTTTCAGTGTACATACATTTATCGATTTGAGCTCTGTCCCTTTTTCTTTCACCGTCATCTCCGTCATTGGATTTTCTTCAGGCCTCACCAATTTTCTCATGAGGGATCACCCACGCTTGTTTAAGCCGGTAGAGATTTGATTATTTAGATTTTGAACGTTAATACGGAGCAAATATAGATATCTAAAAATACGAAGGACGATAATTTGTTCTTATCTAGATAAATATGCCATCAATGGGAACATATTTTTAATAACCTAAAAGTGAAAATTGCCCAATTTTGAGCGACTTGATTTTAGATTTTCAAACTTCTTATAACATCTGTCTGTTATTATTTAACATTTTTACTTTAAGAGAATTTTGAGAACGTTGAGTCACGAGACTATTTATAAAGTGATTAGAGTAAGTGTATAGTCAGACAGTGAAATAGTCTACAAGAAGTTTGCAAGATATAGATTATAGGTATACGTCGTAAAGCTTGTATACACGAACTTTTCCTGTCAGATTACACGGAAGACTTTGGAACGTCCTCAATTTCAAAGGATAATTCAACTTTTTGACTTATTGCCTTCTCGGTAAATTTTCTCGCGAACTAGGCGAGTGACCGTTCAGCAGAGAAGTTTACTTTTGTAGATGATAAAGAGAGAAATTGTTTTCCTAACGAAAAATATTATCGAATTAATTATTTACAACAAACGGGAAATAATAACCGGATACTACTAATAAGTTTACAATTAAATCTTGAAATATATGTATTTGAAAAGAATACATTTAAAATATATTTAATCGTTTTTTTTTCTACTTGCGGACGTGAATGCTACTACTAATATATAGCAACCGTATTCCAAGAGCTTCATTATCATAATTTAAAATTTTTTCTACTTTCATATATCATTGAGCAATTTCTTCTGAGAGGGAGCTTGCTCTTTTACTTTCAATGGTTCAAAGAGGAAACTCACCATCAATTTTGGAGATCTGTTTGTCGGTCCCTTTGATTTATAAAAGACGGTAAACATTCGCCGATGTATGAAAGTTCTTCTAATCCCAAGTATCGGTTATCGATATATAATATATATATAGAAATATAATATTTTTCATATATATATATATGTATGTATAATGTATATACGTGTAATATTCCGCGAAAGCAAACGTGTAAAAGCCAGACTATTTCAATGGGCGGCAGTCCATAAGACGAGATGAAATTGCTACTTATTTTTGCTAATTTATTTCTACGTTTAGAGAGATATAGGGTTAAATCAAACTCCCTTTTCCACTCTTTTTTCAGCCTCTTTTTCCCCAACTCATTTAAATATTTAAATGATAATTTAATTCACCTATACATTATTTCGTATTAAAAGTAATCAAGTTTTCAATTCACCTCGAAAGAGGAGAGTGTGAAGTGATTCTTCATGCTCTTGATTGATAAATGAACTTTAGGCTTTTAATTAAAAATCCATCATCCGCTATGCCATTAGTAAAGGGGTAGTCATTTACAGCTATACAATGATATATATATATATATATATGGTATATCTGCGTGTGTGTGTGTGTGTCGAGGTGAAAGCGATTCGAGGGCGAGAGAGAATATTTTCAGTTCGTATTTCTATTACGACGAATGGAAGTTTCAGCTTGAGAAATAGTATTTTCTTTCTTTTAACCTCCTTTTCTCTCTGTTTTTATTTGTCTCTCCCTTTTTTCTCCTCCCACCTTCCCTTCATTTCAGTCAAGAATCGTAACTATGAGTGGTACTATTAGAATATCGGTGACTTTTCCCCTAGGAAAAACTTAAATTTTATTATTATTTTTCAACTTTTTATTCTTTTGTCTCTTTTTAAAAAATTCGCTTTAATATTCGACAGATATTGAATTTCTTCACAGTATAAATTTTCCGCTTGTTATATTCAAAGCGTTAAAATTGTCTTTAGAGAAGTTATTTTACAAAAAAATAAAGTAATGAAATCTCGTAATATAACTATATATACTATCATTTTAACAGTTTTTCTCTGAATTTTTTACCAAAGTGAAAATATTCAGAAATAGAAACTGAATGTAATTGGAATCTACATTCACTTTTTGCTGAGTATGAGAAATCTCCACTGACATACAAAAAAGAACACATAGCAGGGATTGATGCGTCTATTATCCCTTTGTTGAATTTTTCCTCTTTTAAAAATGCACCAGCTATCGAATCTCTTCATTCTTTCGAAAATCGCTCTGTCTAGACGCCATTCAAGCACAAAGTTCGTTTTTCACACCATTCCGCAAAAAAGAGTGCAAGTATTGTCATTTGAAATATTGAAATTCCAGGGTGCGACGTAGAAAGATAAGTATGATGACTGCAAAAAGAGCCTTTTTGTGTTGTATTCGCAAAGTACCGAAATAATTATGACGAGAGTCACATACCTGTATCTCAGTGTAAGGAGGATTAAAGAAAAATTTTTTTAAGGACTCACCGATTGGTTCCCACGTTGTTTCGAACTCGAAAGCCCAAGGCGAAGAATTGATAAATTTCGGGCACTGGCTCTCAGGTGCCCCCATCCATTCCTGACTTGCTGTTCCATTCGTTCGTGTCTGTATTAAAAATTAGTTTATTAATCAAGTATTCTACGATAGTTGAGATAATGTTTATAGCAATCTTGACTTTCGACAGAAAATGCAGTAATAACTTGAAAATTTATCAAGTTTTCTAGATTGCTTTCAGAAGACCTCATATTGTATCTTCTAAGGAAAACTTTTTACTTAGTTATGTGAAAATGAAACTACATAAATACAAAAACTTTTGTGAACTTTTAGAGTCTTCTATTATGGCATTTACTATTTTACTGTATAAATGAAAAAAAAGGAACAGTTCTTTTAGATCTTTCATGGGCACGAGTTTATCCGAAATTCCGGAACCGTGAATATAGTATTATATCTAGATACATTTATCTAGAAACTGTTAGTCATAATGGCATAATGGCTAATGAGCCATTCTCAGACAAATATGACTAACAGTTTCTTTCTTTTTTGTCATACTACATAAACCCCCTTTGTCGTTTTTATTATAAAAAGAGGGAAACTTATTAAGATGGATGATTACTGGTTATACAAAATTAGAAATTAACATATTACAGGGTTATGAATTCTCTCAGTATAAAGAAAACTAATTCAAAATTTTGAAATTGATATTTAAAAAAATAGAATTTTCACCCTTTTTCCGCTCCAAACAATTTACTGTCGTAGGCTAGTAGAATTTATCGTTTCAAAAAAAAGTACTTGTTTTAGATTTCAATTTGCACTGCTTCTATTTTATCACGAAAATTAAGTGTAATGTTTTCCTTGTACTAGTTTTTGCCTAATTTCTTTCAACTGAAAACGATATATACTTTTATCAAGAAATTTTAAACATTGACAATGTCATGTGGTGTACTTGAATTGTCCTGATTACTCATATCACAGAAATAACATA
>JAUESI010000034.1:4047253-4062518 GCA_032275145.1 Synergus laeviventris
TTCTGAGGTATAAATTCAGTAGTCGAAACCGACCTGGGGACCTGGGGTTAATCAAGAGTAGCTTCAGAGATGTGATCGTGTCAGTACCTAACTCTAAGCACGCGCTGCTGTATTGCGATTCGTTGTCATCAATTAGTTATCTATGTATGTTCCTGGTAAATATTTAAATGGATAGACTTGGTCATATACTTTAAGAGAGATATAAAAAGATTTAAATCCTTATACAAAGGATAGACATGGATAGGGATTGAAAAGGATTGATTTGGATAGGCGAAGAATAAGAAAAGATTGGCCTGGATAGGATATGGATTGGTAAGGATACATTTGGATAATATTGTCCTTTCCATTTCAATCCTGAAGATTGCAAAAGATTGAAATGGATAGATTTCCTATCTTTTTACTTCCACAGGGTCTCATCAAACAGATCGAGTAATTTAAACTCTTTGCAATTTATATATCAAATGTTTTTCGTTTTGGAATTGTGATCGGATTATCCAGTCACAATATAGTTACGTTACGTAAAATATTTCGTTTCAGAAAAAATTTACATCTTTCAAAGAAGTGCTGAAGGGAGGGAGAAAAATATTGTCCAGCGCTGAGTAAATTCTTTTTAACATGAATCGAATTTTTCAAAGAGCCTAGACTAGGATACTAAGTGCTCTACTTAGAGAAAGGAAGAGTAATGACCTACTTTGATGTAAATGATTGGACAAAAGCAGTGACGATATAACCTTCAATAAATTGAATCTGCCAGGTCCTCGGTGTCTATAATTAAGTATACTTGAGAGAGAGAGAGAGATGACAAAAAGATGAAAAAACTTTAGGTGGTTTAACATTAGGCACGAATTTAACAGTCAATTTTTAATTTCACTTTTGTAGGAAAATTTTTATAACAGCTTTAAACTTCCAAAGGTACTAAGTAACTATACAAAATGAGAAATAAAAAAAATAAATTAGTATTTACGAAAAGTCATTCAGGAGCTCAGAATTGCGCTGAGGATGCATTCAATTGCTATTCGGACGCATCATCAGTTTCTCGGTAAGCGCATTATCATTGAGAAAAGACTTTTCATAATTTCAACAAATCGAATCATAATTAAACACTTAGGGGATTCTTTAGAATTATTTTGCTGCTACAAACAACAGCAGAAATATCGATTGTGACTTTCCAGGAAAGTTAAATTAATGCTTATTTAAAAATAACTGACCTTGCCTTGTCATTTACACGAAAATATTGCTTTTTCGCAGATGAAATAAATCCAAATCACGTTTAAAAATTTATGTTTATATAAGTTATTATTAAAAGGGTTAATAGCTGAAAGCTTTTCAGGTCTGCGCGATTAATTATGAAACACGTATTTTGTTTTATTTCACTTTGACGGAAGTATTAAAATTCAAAACGTTGTACTCGTTCACTTGTTGTTCAATAATAATTATATATGTAGATACTAGATACACTGTTAGAAATGTTTACAATTATAATATGCAAGAGAAAATGAAATTTAAATTGAATAATATTTCAGGTATGTAAAGCTGATACGTAATTTTCAGATTTTCCAGTTAACAATCATTTATTGTAATTATGTGAAGTGAATTACAGAAGCCAGGAAAATTACAGGAAAATTGATCTACTCATTTCATCGAATCGTGTTACGTAAAATGATAATAGGTTTATTTTTCACTGTGCTGCAAACTGTTTTGCAATTTGGATTACTATTTTAATCAAAAAAAGTATAACCTTCGCAAAACGAACTCTCAAAATTATTACTGTGCCACTATATTCCTACTAATGAATAATTTTTTAATTAAAGAGAAGAAGAGTATTTGAGACCACGATAAGACTTACGTTGCCTCGTTATCACCCGAGAATATTTACTTAATAATAATACCATCACTACATTATGCTATTACATTATATAACTCTCATTCTTTATTTTTCTCTATAATTTTTTTTTATTTATTATCAACGCTCTCAATTATTTTTAATTTATAAGAAAAATTCCTAATAGGGCAAAAGTGAATGTAAAAATTGTAAAAATTGGAGAGCCTAAAACGGATCTTTCGATATTGGATATGTTCTCGAACAAATAATGAATTGTGTCTGATTGAAATGCGATATACTATCTTGTACCTCCCCCTCCCCCTCCCCGTCCTTTACTTAAATCTTTCACTCTGCTTGCTCGAATCCTCGTATCATTCAACATCCTTGATATGAAGTGAGGTATGTTCGCACGTATTGTACTGAATCTGAACGTAATGCCAAATCGGGTATGGCCTACACGCAATATTCACTAAAGACGTTTAGCAAACACCTTTTCCTTGACATCGTTACAACTTTCGGACCTTTTACAGGAGACGGAACAGACGTTGCGAGTTATCTCGTACTGCGTGTCACTGATCTAGGAACGCTATGACTCATTTCACGATTTAATCATTTGCAATTAAACATTTCAGATTAATACTCAGGGTATAAGCGATTATATAGGCGGACGATTTCAAATTCACGGTAATTTCCCGGGTTTTCCCCAATCAACTAAAAGTAACACATTTATATTTACCATGACTTTTATTCTAAACATCCAGTAACACAATAAAAAAAATTACAAAATGTTTTTTTTACAATGGAAAAAACAAAAATACCTTGAATTTTACTGAATTCAAAAGTAAACTCTCAATTTTTTTGCCGGTCAATACATAAGATTCCCGTTCATTTTCCTGTCTTTCTCGGTTATTGTGTATTTTTTTTTACCGGATACCGGCCTTTTGTCAATATGACTTCAAAATAAATCTAATTGTGTGATATCAGACCATTGATGTTCCTTATTGTCAACCCAAATTCACTTAATATTCTAAGGATTCCCCTTATTTATTTTTCTTTCGTGGAGCCCATTAAGTTTACCATTATTTTCTTTGAAAGAAAGGGAAAGGAGTGGAAACAGCAAAGAAATACGGTGGCGTGGCTATTTATATTCGGCTCCATTGTTCGCCTACTCCGACTTCGCGAGTATTATAAAGCTGTCCGAATATGGCTTCAAAGGAGACGCCTCCATTCCAAGTTCCGAGGCCCCCAAAAAAATTAACATATGACACATCACCTGGGCGCAGACATGATAATTCAATCGTAAAAGGCGAAAGTGTATAAAATATAAATGTCAATGCGGAAACTGCATTTTAGTCATCTCTGTTTAATCTATATAATTAAATGTATAAATCTGGACATCTGTATTATAAAAGAAATTTCGATGAATTTCAGTGAATTTAAATAAATTACAATAAATTCCTGGGAATTCAATGGAATTTTAGAGAATTCAAAATGAATTCCAAATTATAAAGAATTCCAATAGATACTACAAAATTCCAATCAATTTAAAAGAATTACAATGAATTTCGGAGAATACAGAATGAATTACTATGGATTTCATTGAAAGCATACGAATTCCAATAAATTTATGAAAATTCCAATGAATACCTGATAATTACAATGAATTCCAGAGTAATCCGAATTAATTATAATGAATTTCTAAGATTCTAATAAATTCGTAATGAACTCCTATGATTTCATACGAATCTCAATTAAATCTGACAAATTCCAGAGAATTTCCTCGAAATTAATGAAAATTCAATGAATACCAGAGAATTCAAATGGAATTCCTATAAATCAAACTAATTTTAATGATTTACAGTGAATTTCAATGCATTTTTGAAAATTCCAATAAATTTCAATGGAATTCGATAAAAATCCAATAAAAATCCGACGACGTTGGGTAAATTTCTGCTAATCTATAATAAATTTAAAAGAGCGAGTAGAGTAAAAAAAGAATTGAGAAATTGCACAATAAAATTATTCTTCGGAGGTAGAAGATAATAAGTTACAAAAGATTGCTAAGATAACTAATGATCTGTTTCTACTCGAAGAATATTTATAATATTGAGGAGGATCGTGGCAACAGCGAAGATCTATTTGTATAGATGCTTGCAGAACAAGAAGCATATATATTATGAGGAAGTATGCCTGCATGAATTACCTCATTATACTTTCAGAAGTAGGTCGTGTAACTCTGGCAATATACGAACGGAAACTCTGGCATTTCTAATCTTAAACTACCCCCTGACTAACAAACACTAAATCAACTCTCATTTGCGACCACCAAATGTCCCGTTCGTGGATCAAGGGAGGAATCAAGGAAACTATGACTTCCATAATTTTCAGAACTATTAAATTCACAGACATTTCTTAATTTCACCTCTTTCAGAGTGATATAAAGCCCTATTCTGCAGACCTGTCACTTGAAATTATCCCTCTCACTTCATAAGACGTAAAATTTTGACCTAACTGAGCCTAGGTGTCGGTACGCTTTTTACGGCAAAATTATGACGCTAAATTAAAGCCTTTGCCGGGGATTTTCTCTGGAATATACCAGAGACACTGTTCGTGAAAATTTTAATTGGTTCCTAGATTTAGATCACGCTCGGTACTAAAAGCCAGAATTTTTAAGTAAAAGAAACGGTCGACTGAATTTAATTAAAGATCCACTTTGTCGCAACCAACTGGCCGATAATTAATTATTTCTGCATAAAGAAGGCTACTTTTTAAAACTATATTATTTATTACAATCTCCGAAAAATTATTCAAATCAGAATAAAAATTTTTTTAAATAAAGTTAAAAAATTTGTACGTAAAATGCGATTTGTATAACTGGTTATTATGGTATATTGAATGGAAATATGGGAAACGAAAAGTTGTGCAACCCTTCGAGGGAAAAGATTGCTTGAATAATAGAGGTCGAAGTTGCTCGATTTCCATTCAGTTCAAAAGGATTTCCTAAATCCGAGAAAATATCCCGTCACGTGGCTTCATTTTTTATTTTAATATTTCATCCTCAAACTTCTGGAGCATTTCAAGTTGAACTTTAATAACCCAGTTTTTAACACTCTTTTTTTCAGTTTTGACGTTTCAAATTATTTTATTTTTTTTCTAAATAAATAATCAGTCATTTATCTTGAAGGGACGATATTGATTATAGGAAATTATTATAAAATTGCAGCATGGGTGTTAAATAGCGTAATAAAAACTCCCATCAGGAACGCATTATACTGCAGATTACAAATCAAATTAAAGAAGAATCGTAAAACTGTATTAAAACTTCAGTGAATATCTTTTCGCGTTTTACTATACAAATCACCCTTAATTACAAAGCCAATTCTATAACAAACCATAAATTCTAATTCTCTCTCGTTATTCAAAGTACATAATAACTGTCTTCTCTGTTCCTAATTTACATTCCTTATTTCGTTCAAGAACTTATTTTTTTTATCTTCAAAAGATACAAAAATTAAGTAGAGTAGTAGAGGATAGAAAATGGATAAAGTGGAGCATGAACAAAAACTCTCCTTTCAGAAAATATGTATTCACTGAATATACGTTCTTGATACTAATATGCTTGCCACATTTTGATGACAATTTCTGATGAAAATGATACCACACGAGTTACTATGAAGCCATCGATACGTGCTGGTGAAACATTGCGCTCGACAGGGCACGGGCGTGACAATACCAGCAAATTGGTCTGCCAGGTCTGGACCCGATCGGGGCCACAGTGAAATTTTTGCAATTTTCCACATTCCAAGCTTATAAGTTTTCCAGAAAGCTATTCACAGAATTTAAAGAATTTTAGACAATACGTATTTCACCGATTTGAAAGAAATTTTTTTTTTACAAAGTTATGAGTAATTAAAACTCGTAATGGAATTTATGAAAAAATTTTATAATTTATACTTTAAAGTGCAGTGGTTTCTACGCCGATTTAGATATTATACTTTCTCTTCTTGATACTAGTTTTAAAAGTTCAAATATACCTACTCATAACTTTTACAAAAAAAAATATTATGTAAGAAATTGGCGAAACACTTATCGCTTAAAATCCTTTGAAAAACAACATATGTATTTCATGTGCAAACGATTCTGTGACGTCAACGTATCCAGCCTGCATGATTTGAAATGAATTCGGCCTGGAAATACTAGATCAATGTAAATTTCACATTACCATTAGGAGGGGATTATATGCTAATATTAACGCATAATAACACTTCTCTCATAGACATATATATATTACATATATTACATATATTATATATACGTGTATAATAGAAGGTTCACATTCAACCGCATCACTGCTCAACTGACTCACCACAAACGTCTGTCTGCCTCTGGCCGCGTTTTTCCCACATGCTGGAAAAATCGATTCTGAATGGTGCATCAAGTGGAAATCCGAATTAAGGGAGGAAGAGTGCAGCAGATAATACTACATTAAAATTTTGAATAAATATTTGTACATTACTATAGCAACAATCGATGGCATAATCCTTCTCACTTTTAGAAATTTGAAAAAAACCTACACGACTTTTCCTCATACTGAAAAAATGTACGCGAAATCGATAATAAAGGAAAAATTAACTTACACAAAATTCCACACTTTTTGGATCAATACTGTGTGTACTCACCTGAAACAAAAAAAAATGAATAATTATATGAAAATGTTAGTTACATATGTATAAAAATAAGGTAGCCTAGGCCAATTCCGGAATAGGTTGATTTTAGTGAGTGATTCGAATAATCAGAAGCCTATCAAGAGAAAATTCTCGCGCAATGCGGTTGGAAATTAGAAAGCCAGAGAAGGTATACTCGATCGAAGGGACAAGACTGCATACTATATAGTCTAAGTTCTAGTACTAATCACTAGCGTAATGTCAAGTATAGGTTATGAAAGCTCCTTTTGGAGGTCAGCTCTGACGTCGGCGTTGATTTAAGATATGGTGTTCCTGTTTATAAATGTGTGACCATAATTCGCCTGTCTTTCATGACTGTGATAATTTTCTGTAAAATGTCTTTTTGAATCATGGGAAAATTTTCGCCAAATCTCCTCTCTCGTTTTACATTGAATTTCAGACATAATAATGGAAGTCGCCGATAGTTCGGTATACTAAGGGGACACAAAAAGTGGAAAAATTGTGGGAAGAAACTGAGTGGAGTTTCATTAAAGTAGAGTGATGTCGATATTGAATAGCATGGCATGGTATACGAACAACCTATGTGCTCAGACTTTTTTTTATAATAATGAAATCTCTTAATAATCAGTAAAAGAATAAAAGTATTAAGGAAGTTTATTTTTCTAGATAATTGCATCGAATTTTATTTAGGGTTCGACATAATCTGTCATTTCCCGAAGGGAAACATAATAGGAGGGTGGAGATATCCTTGGGTAAGATTATCAGAAGAACATATGCTGTCAGCGTGTCACAGATCTTTGGCCATCCTTCTATCTCGGTCTTCGGATGCTGCGAGACTCATCTGTCTGAGAGACATATATTACTAAAAGGGATGAAGTTGGATTAGGGATAAATTCAAACAAGAAATCACCTGCGTCCAACTAAGTTACCTAAACCAGAGCTTGTAAGCGGGACCGAGCTCAAAATCGATAATTTTATCATTCTGACTTGTATGTAAGCCAAAATGATATAACCAACCACACAAATAATGCGCGTGAGAAAAACAATGGATTCTAATCCTGCACAACATTTTACCTAACGCAAAAGTTTGTATTCAAACAGCAAGCATTATTAGGTGATTATATTTTTTAAGTAAAATTTAAAAAAAACTGAAAAGATTTAAAAGTTTATTGTTAAGATTTCAAGAAATGAAATGAAATGCACTTCCGCATCAAAAATAAAATCAACGGGAGTTCCCGAATTTTGTTCAATTCGCGGACAATTCCCGTATTTCCTTAAATTCCCGCACAGTAGACACCGCCTGTAATACATTTTATGTTCATTCGAACGTCAAGAAATTCAACTAAGTCGAAAATTCTCGAGAGCTCTGCTTTGAATCCAAAACCAGACAAGTACAAAATACCGAGAAAAGCAATCCCATCTGGAAAGTACGAGTACATAACGAATCAATATTGAAATCCATAGGGCTGTTCTACGAACAGAAACGACTTTTGACATATCATTTATGATTGCTTTATTGACAATGGAAATTTGAATTCAGTAAAGCTAAAGTTGCATGAAACTAGAGCAAATTACTTTATGAAACTGATAGAGATTATGTCTAACTATTAAAAATTAATATTTCAATAATATATCAAATTGCACATAAATATTTTTAATTGCATAATTTTGAAATTATTTAAATTAATTTTTAGGAATTAATGCCAACTTTCACGGAACATATATACCGCGACCTCTATAATATTGTTAGCAAGAAGAACTATACATATATATTTACTTTTTCCACCTCAAGCGATTTCAAACAAGCAATCAAATCCCTTCTTTTTCGGCACACAGAAATTTCAGCTTTCCTCAACCCCCAATCCTCTTAGAGCAAAAACTTTCTACCGAAAGAAACAAGAATGATGCTTTATTTCCGATTTTTCGTTCAATATTTTTACAAAATAAAAATGTAAATAAAAGAGAGTCGTAAAACATTTCAATAGAAATATTCTTTCCATATATATGTATAATTAAAAAATGGTTACGATGGGCAAATCGATTGCGTGAGTTCCCATGATAGTTTGAAAAAACATAAATTTTGTAAGGAAGTTTGTTTCGCACAATACAGATAAATTACGATTGCCAAATAGACCGAGCGTTTGTTCCAAATAATTTCAATGGAAGCTGGATAAAGCCCCAAGAGGTTTCTAATTTTTTGGCAAGGTCTCTAGCCAATCCCTGTTCGTTCTAGTTCGCCTAGATGTACTTTCTCATTGCCTCGTCACAACGTCGACCTATCGATTAATCTTGGAATTCAATTTCCGAGCCGATGAAATTAAAGGAAAAAAAAACATCGCGAGTCACTTATCTCAAGTACTGAACGCTCAAAAAATCGACATATCATCCCATTATCTTCGAAATGCACAATTTTCAATTTTTTGTAGCAGTAACACTACATAATATAAAAGTGAAAGAAATTTGATATCCTCTGAAATTTAAAAAAATATATAAAAACTTTGACCCGCCGCTTCCTGTAACAATTTTTTTTAAATTTACTTTTACATGTTCTTTGGCACAGCTAGATTCGGCAAGTGAATGAAAATAAATTGCAATCTACTCGTGAGCAAGGAACAAAGGGAATGCTATTTCTTCACTAAATTAAGATAATTAGATTTAATGGACTTCATTCCTATATTAGATTGCCTAAATCTATATATTTTCCGACTCGAAATATACTAAAAAGGATATTTTTAACTAAAGACGTTCAGTTACATAATTGACGAAGAATAAATTATGATCCAACAAACTTTAGCTTACTTATCCCTATTTTTGTTGATGTTTGATTCTTATCAAATCATCTTATCGGTCATCTTTATACTTTTGTAGACGACCACATAACAAATAAACGAATAGCCCTCAAGTATTATATTTTCCCGCTGCCAACCCCTGATCGAATCTTCGTGATAATTTCAGTACCTATATAACTATAAAAAAGACTTGGAAGGGTGAGCTTCCAGTTTCTTATCGTAGAAGTATTTTATATCACCGACCAAGTATTATCAATGCGACCTATTTTAAAGAGAAATATATAGTAAATTCAATAAGGTTTTTTGTTAGTTGACCTTCTACACAAAATATTTGCATATTTTTTAGGGAAGCTGGATCATCTTTCTCTTGGAACCCTTTCTGGCAACTAAAAAATAAATTCCTATTTGTTTAAGTCTTTTATTTCTGTCCAGCAATTCAATTTCCTTTCAACTCGATAAAAATCATTCACAAAATAAAAGTGGCTATTGTTTCAACTAAGAACAGTAGCGCGTACGTTCTAATCTTTCCCAGGCAGATTTTTCATTGTTAAGAGGAATTTATTTATCTATTTTTATGATGCATAGATATACATATTTTCAGATATAAATAAAAATTCGATCAGCTATTATTTCAAAAACAATTGGCGAATATTTTTTTTGTTTTTTTTTTTTTCAATACTTGAAACTTTGTGCACATTCAAATAATTTGTTATTTAATTTTGTAAGTTTCCCGCTTAAAATTAGTTTTCTTAAGTTACTCTCTCAATCTGACTTACATTTGACTATTGAATTAGTAATTTCTCCAATTTGTACTAAATAAAATAGTAAGTCACCTATCACCGAAGTGAATTTGTGAGAATAACTTACAAATCTATTTAGTAATTTCACTTACTAATAGAATTGTTCACAATGAATTGTTCTTTAAACATTAGTAATGTTAAACTTTTTGGATAAATAACTATGTTACTTTTGTCACAATATTTAGTATTTATAGTTTATTTAACAGATTTTACAAGATATCCAAGGATTTCGAAGTACAAAAAAGAATTTTCTGTTATTTTATGCGATTTTAGTGGATTTTGTCGAATTTTGATGTTCTGCATGGAATTTTATTAAAGGTTATTAAAATATTTTTATGCTTTTCAAAATATATTATAGTATTTAACCATATTTTTAAGAATGATAATTAATTAAAAATTTGTTCGTGGAATTTTAAGGTGTTTATAGTAAATATCGGGGAATTTTTAAAGATTTTGAGATTTTGACAAATTTTTAAGATATTTTAATGAACTTCGGGTGAATTTAAAGTTCCTCGCGGAATTTTAAAAGGTTTAAAAAAATGTCTTGGAATTTTATTAAGGGATAATCAAATATTTTTGTGATTTTCAAAAAATTTTATGGAATATGAAGATATTTTTAAGAATCATAACAAATTAACAAAATTTTCAAGGAATTTTAAGAGTCTGGTAATTTTAAGTAATTTTAAGTAATTTCATGAAAGTTTGATGAATTTTAGGGATTTTCACAAATTTTTAAGGGATTTTAACAGGTGATTTTTAAGCGATTTAAAATAAACAGCATATTTTTATGACTTTTAAATGATATGGCGAAATTTTAAGGGATCTAAAAATTAAAGGTATATTTTATTGAATAGTGTTACTATTTCATTGAGTATGGAGTTTTAAAAAATGTAGGTTGTTATTGTTACTAATGGAATTAGTAACTTTTTACTAATTTATAGTAAACGGCTTCGCATCATTTAAATTAGTAAGAAACTACTATTAATTTGTAAAATTTAACTAATTCAAATTTGGAGAGTATGTTTCTTTTTTTAAGATTCTTTTTAGATGCTTTTTTGATATTTTTTTTTCAGTTCGATCGAAATGATCTTAACACAAAAAATATGATATTTGAATGTGATGAAGGTATTCATTACTTTTAAAGAATAGTGATCTAAAAAAAGAATTTCTGCACGACGTTTCTAGAATGTCTTCGGGCGCAATTTGCATATGTGCTTAAAAGCTTTCTTATCTTACTAAGAACATAATTTTTCACTGTGACACGAGCCTTGTCATGTAAAAAAGTAATTGCAAGAGGTCGCAACGTCGTTCAAGCACATTGAAGAGGCAGTAATAAAGTGATTAATGTCAAGATACCAATTTTAACAAGCTGCAGATAATTCATTAACTGTTATAATCTTCGCGTGAGAATAAACTGTTGAAAACTAAGAGACAGATAAAGTGCGATCGATCATTTATCGCACCGTTGTTCCCAATTGCATCGTTAAAAAGAACTTTTGAAATAATATTTATTATTTACAATAAAATGATGATATTATAAAACTACGACACTAATTTATTTTTATAATTACATTTCTACTTCAGTTAACAACTACTAAAAAAAATGTTTATCTCAATTGTTTTAACTATAAGTATGTATCTTCTTAGAAGAATAATAGACAAACCTGTAAAAACGTAACTACTCCAACAAACTGCAGAAACTGATGCTTGTTATTTACAACAAGCGCACTGCTAATGTCAACTAAAACTAAAGCACTGAATAGCTAAAAAGACGAGAAAGGAAAAGGTTCAATTACTTTTATAAAATTAAGTAAAGATTGGAAAGTTTACTACCCGTTGATCTTTAAATCAAATACAAAAGGTAAGAATGAATGAAGTACCAACGTTTCGAAAATATAGATCGATATAAGTACTCTAAAGGCTACAATCTGTCATGAGTTTTAGTTTTCAAGATAGAAATAGTATTTCAAGTTTTCAATTTAAGATTTTTATTTTGTTTACGTTTTTGATTCCGTCATTTGCAGGATTTCACGAAGATTCTCGCAGTACAGGAACGCGACTGACTGCGGACAACCGCGTGGTAGAGTACCTGACACGGGTTGGCACGCCTGCCCCACCATCATCGTATCGTGCTTCATCCCTCCCGAACGGCAGCAACCCTCGACATATCAAGCTACCCTTCCCACTACCACTTTCCGCTCCATTGAAACGATACGATTGTCGAAAAAATGAGATTCCGTGAAAAATTGTGATGTTGCGAGCGAGATTTCTCGAGACAAACTTCATTTGTATATATCGACTATATCAAAAGAACGAGAGACATAAAATACTTTTTATGTTATCAAGAAGTATTCTAAGTTTTGTCATTCACTGAAATTTCAATGAACACAGTTGTTGTCGGTCTATTTAATTGAAATATAAATTTTTAAATGTAAACAAATTCTTTGATAACTGAAACTTCATGAAAATTCATTTTTATAGTATTTTAAAAATCTTTTGAAATTGTTTAATATCATGAAAAACCCTTTACAATATTGGCAAATATTGTAATCTCGAGAAATATCTCGAGAAAAATAACATCCTAGGTACTCCAAGGTGTAAAAAATATATTTCACCATCACAAGCCAGCTGTATAAGGTTCGCAATTTATTACTGACATATAGGGAGGCGTGAATATGAATATTCGGAGGATGCCCTATATGCAAGCAATTTGTAAACGAGTAAGACTATTGATGTCAAAATGCATCCAGTCGGAAGTTTTGGGGGCAAGGAGTAAGTAGAGTCTTGTGTGATCAACGGTTACTCTAAGGCCTCTAAGCTATGGGACATTTTCTACCACAGACAGATGCGTAAAGAACGTGCTGAGAATGAGGTTTCACACTCTGAAAGCATCTCGTTTCAATTGCGAGGCCACAAGCACAGGTTTTTTGCCTTTAATCATGGGAAGACTTTATTTTTCAATAAATGATAAAAATGTCGAACTTTTCTAATTATTCATATTACAGTACGAAAGTTTAAAACTTTCATAATAGAAGTTTTAGTGTAAAAATTGTCAAAAATTAGATGTAATTAAATATTTTATACAGTATTTGAATTAAACCACAGTTTAGGATTTTGTATTTTAAGTTGTACAGTTTAAACCACATAGTTTTAAGTTTTTATATGGAAACTAAAGAAAAATATGTTATTTTCTTATGTAATTTTAAAAATTCATATTTTTTTCACTATAGGGATCGCAATTGAACACTCCTCACCTATACACGCCAATATTTCCTATACATTTAAATATTTACCTTTCTATCAATATCTATTCTTAAATTTAATCACCTCTACCAATATTGTTCTCGATTAAAGTTTTGATATTGTGGAATACTAAACTTTCATACATTTTTATCATTTATTGAAAAAGAAAGTCTTTCCTTATACATATTTTTTCAGTTATAATTAATAATTTCTTAATAAAAATTATAAGCATGTGGTTCCTATAAATAAGGAAAAAGGAAATTAAAAAGTAATTCATTTGAGTGAGAGAGTTATGTAGTCAGCAATAGAAAAGCTGTCGTGATAATTCAAGGTAGATCAGAAGAATGGCGTTAGTAGTCAAATATACCAAAGCAGCAGTCAAAGGATCGTTGGTGTTCTAAATCTTTGGTTTAAGACTGCGGAGGAAATAAGGCTCGATCGCGAATGTATTTAAGGCGGATTTGCGTGCTGCAGCACAGTGAATCAAGCTTTCCTTTCGAGTGTAACAAACGCGTGCATTTGCTGCTTTAGGCATAAGTTTCACTAACACGGAATGCTTGCTTTTTGGCACAGTATACTAAAAGCTAGGGCTATAACATTGGATTTCAAAATAGAAAGGGATCAATGAGCTCTATCGAATTATTCTTCCATTAATTATACGAAGATTAAAGTAGAAAATTTTTGCCTCAGAGAACATTTTTTAAAGAAATTACGTTAATTTATTGGTACAAGCTTGACCAATTTCCTATATACCGGAATTTTCAGTTAGGATGTGCTATAAAGAGTGATATGACTAACATGAATAGAAACCAATTCTAGCCCTTTGATTCATTGCACAATACTGTACACTAAAATGGCCGTTTTTGCAGTTTAATTTCGAAATGCTACCACACATATATAATTCTTATGCATATAGCCATCCCTAATAAACTTTGTTTACTAGGCACAAAGCTGTTGCAAACTAGATTTGCGTGTACGGAACTATAAAGTCTAGACTACCCTGCATACACTGAATCGACTTGATTCTGGTACGGAAGGTACCGGGATCATAGTAAGTGAATGTGTTATGTGTGTATATTGTTTTGAGGTTTTGTTTTATTCGTGTATGAAGTAAAGGTACCATTACATGGCCACAACCATCCATCCTGGGAAGCGCGCGCAATACGCGAATGCTTTATTTTCCGTAAAATACTACATTAGTATTACTGACAGATACACGATTGCTTGTGGTTTGGTCATTTTGGTGCAAAATTCGAACAATTAATTCTAAACTAAAATCGTAATTTTTCGGAATTTATATTTCTTTGACTACCACGAGTTTATTAAGTAGAAGCTCAACATTGAATGTGCTTATCATGGCTGCATGTTCTATCTATGCGAATATAATGAGAGTTTTAGAATTGCGGACGGTGACGGAAACCACATGAAAATTGACTTTAGCCTAATTTCCGGTACTCGAGAACCCAACTCGCAGATTAACACAGTAGGGATCCGCTCATGAGTGACATTATTGCATTACAATACAACAATGGTCTCAGCTATAGCTTTGACCTATCAAAGAACTTTAACTAATATTTTATGAAAGTTTTTAAACCTATTTATTTTTTTAAATCATATTTTTTAAGTATCTCTTTAAATCCAGTTAAAATATTTGTTTAAAAACTTTGGGGGTGATTTACTTAATGAATGTACCTAAAACTTGGGGAAAAACTTCACAGAAATTCTCTAGGAGAATATAAAGTACTCCTACGTGACAAGCATTTGTTTCATTACAATGTGTGTATGATCTCGAGTAATTCTAGCAGATAATATAAAAGCATCTCCATTGTGAATTACAAACCAGGAAAGTAAACGTAAAACAACAAAGTTTTAAATGCTTTTGTAGTTTTGTTGTCCTTGTGATTTATATTTATATAAACGTTGAAC
>JAUESI010000034.1:4066301-4111895 GCA_032275145.1 Synergus laeviventris
TCAATATTATCATACGAAAAAGAAAAATAATAAATATCATAATCTCGAAAACGTATTTTAGAAATTGATATAGTCAATATGAAGTTGACGCAGAAACCTGAGACGCATATAGCAAATTATGAAATCATTATTCTCGATTTTTCATATAGTTTCGTTTGAGAATGCTCTTCGAGTGTTTCCGCCATTTTCCGATCTAGCCGATCTAATAATTTTAAATTTCGGATAAAAATCGAATCCAGAGTAAATTAGGTTAATGCATTTAAATATTGTAAAATCCAATTATTATTATTCTTAAGAAATTACTTGAAACAAAAAATTCGCTGGTCGAGAAAATTAATTATACTTTTATTTTATTTCTATTCTCTACTCCAAAGCCTATCCAGATTTAAGTAACGCCGCTTTAGGGATAAAATGCGTTAGTACTGTAGGTAAGTTAGGTTTCGAATCCCGCCGCAGCGATTCCGATTTTTCATAGCGATTAAACGTGCGATTCTGTAAGTAGTGAATAAGTTAACTATATGTATTATATATAGTGTATTTTAAATTTTCGCAAGTTTTATAAGAGTTAATGTAACATCCTTTCCATTTGTTCAAACAAAAATATTAATTTTGCCGTCTGAAAACCACTATATTAATTTTTAATACACTAACCCTGTTTATTTATTATTCTAATAAAAAGTCTCTCAGTGTAATAATCGCACTTTTAAAGCCTTCATGAGAAATATAATTTTCTATATTAATTTTGCAGGTCATTTTGAATTGGCTAACATTTCTCTGAACAAACAGAATGAACTTTCTTGATACAGAAACAAGGGAAACTACATAGAACTATATATCGACAAGTTGGATTTTTTGAGTCAATTCCCTAACGCTGTCCGGATCACTTTGATTTAAGACTGTCCTTCTCACCATTGGGATCGAAAAACTCACATCCCTACAGAGTATCTTCGCAATTTGTATGTTTTGGTTTATTTTTGGATCAAGGGGGGAAATCTCTAGGGAAGTGTGAAATGCGAATCATGATTCCTGACTTCTCTTCGTTTTCCTGGTTTTCCAAATTTCGCTGACTCACGGCAGCATCGCGTGTCGAGCAGGAGAAATGTCGTCGAATCACAATGGGGATATCGACAATCGAAAAACCTCTTTGCAAGCAATTTCACGCCAAAAGTTTCGTCAACAACCTTGCAATCGTTAATCATATCACAGCTAAATCGTTAATCTTTGAATTTAAAATTGACATGTTATTGCATCATTCTCGAACCAGATGCACCCTATGTAAGTTTTTATGAGCTTTATAAAACCTAAACTTTACGTTTATATGTGTCATATTACCTTGAAATATATATTCATTTTCTCTGATGAAACGCATAGTTACCCATATAAGTATACATTTTAAGCTCTTAAGCGTCAGAATAGACATGTTATTGCATCATTCTCGAACCAGATGCACCCTATGTAATTTTTAATGAGCTTTATAAAACCTAAACTTTACGTTTACAATGATATATTACCTTGGCATATATATTAATTTACGCTAGTAAAACGCATAGTTACCCATATAATACGTACGTATACATGCATTTAAGGCTCTAAGCGTCAGAATATAAGAGCTTAAAATTTTATCTCCACTTCTGAGTGAGTATTATTTTACATTTTTTTGGGTAGAAATTTTAATCAATACTCCACCCTTCCAAACTTTATATTTTATTTTAAGTCGCTTAACTCGTTCAAAGTTTGAAAGTAGAGTTACCTTGCTGGCGAAGTATTTCGTGGAGTCGTCCGAAACTTTTAGGATTGTCAACTGGTAAGTCCGTCCGAATGGTGCAATCCTGTTGCCATTTCTCCTCTTTCTTTGAAGACATGATCAACGAAGATCCGATATTTGACCAAATTTGAGCCAAAGACACTTTCTATGATTATTTTGCCTGGAAAAAGAAGGAAAATATATTAGTATTTATAATGTATGTTAGCAAAGCTCAGCTGAAAATGCTAACTAAATTAAAGTGACAAAGGAGTGTGTGATTGACGATAAATTTTCATAGTTTAAACATTCGACGTGCTTCTAGAAATTGCAAGACAGTCCTGCTGTGATTTTCAGTTTCAGCAACGCGGCAGAATAGCGCATACGGTCACGCAAGCGTGAATTATGTGGCACAGCAAAAGCTATACATTAAATATTTAAGCTGACATCCCATCTTCGAGAGCAGCTTGTTCTGGCACTCTAAAGGACTCGAATTAACCATGGTAAAGATTATTTAATTTTTATCATTCACTTCTGCACGCTATCATATAGCAAAGCTATTCAAATTTAAACAATTAAAAATAAAGTAAATATGTTTTTCTAAGAATAAATACACTTCCGCCAAGTTCACTCATCTAAAACCAATAATTATGTGATAGTTTAGGATTAGATATTTTAATGCGATGAATAATATCAGATCTCTGATAATATTATACTTGTAAACCATTTGTCAAATACCTTATTTAGTATTTTTTCAGCAACTACAAAATTAAACAAAACAATACTTTTCTTTGAAAAGTGCTTCTATTTATATAAACTTATTTAATGTAAATAAACCCTTAAATGTTATGAAATCTGTCGAAGAAAAGAATGAAGAACATTCTACCGATTCTACGTGCCTATTCAATCTCATGTACCAGCAAAAGATACGTTATCGACTTTACCAGCCAACGGTGATCATTAAAGGCAGATATGTAGACATTTATTTAAAAAGTTGTAAATAAAAAATTCAGATGGCGATTTTCTGATATCAATTTTTAGAAATTAACATTTATCTGACATTTGTTATCAAAAGACTTCAAGGTCTGCAACATTGCACTGTAACTACGTCTCGCATTCTGGATCAGTTGTGATTAATCTTACGTACATGACAATTGAATGTGGTAACAAAATTATTCATTCTCAAAAGAGGGAATTGTTGATTGTACTTATTAAAGTTACGCGGATTTTTATGCGATTATTCACTAAAACAAGTGCCCTTAGTGTTCAGAAGAACAGTGATTTGTGATTTCAAAAATTGTATACATTTGAAAGGAACAATGATGTAAGGATTCTATTATTATTACTATTATTATACTATTATTTGTAACTTAAAACGATAAAAAAAAGTATTTAATTATAAACCCGACCATAGAAACCTACAAGTCCATTTAAATATCTTTATTATTCAAAAATTATAATTATTTAAAAGTTTCTTACATTTTATAATTCTAGCAGTTATCTGTCATTCATCCACACTCTCTATTTATTGCTTTATATTAAATTACATTTTATAAAATCTAAACTCGACACAATATTTATCATCCTTTAGTCTTTCTATATTTAATTTAATTATCAGTACATTTTCTAAGACATAATCAGTTTTATCTTTCACTCTAAACGCAATTGGAAAGTGCAAAACAAATTTTAGAGTGAAAAATAAAACTGATTATTTATTTACTCTATTATCAACTATCAGGAAATCCTTACCACCAACATATGTGGAAGGATTTCATGACTTGGATGCTGTTAAGGCTATGAAATACAGTACACTTGGAAAAACCGGTCTCAAAGTTAGCAAACTTTCTCTAGGAGGCGGACCTTTCGGTTGTCACTATGGGTATTTTTCTATTTAATTCTTAAAATAAATATTTGTATTGTCAAGCGAAAAAAATGTAAATCAAGTCTAAATAAATCTTACTCTTACCAGCACCTTTGACGAAAATGAAGCTATTGAGGTAGTTAAACAAGCTATAAAACAAGGTATTAATTACATCGACACAGCTCCATGGTATGGACAAGGACGTTCTGAAACTCTTCTTGGCAAAGTATAGAATTATTCTAATATAACTATTCATTACTCAATTAAACTCAATTTTCTAGATTAACATTAATATTAATGTCTTATCTAATCTCCAATATTACGCAAAATAGGCCCTAAAAGAAATACCTAGGCAAGCTTATTACATAGCTACAAAAGTTGGAAGATACGAATTGGATTACGAACGCATGTTTGATTTCACAAAAGAAAAAACCAGAGAAAGTTTTCAGAAGAGTTTAGAATTATTGGGACTTGATTACGTCGATATTATTCAAGTAAGTTGCATTTTTAGATCTAAAATCTACAAAATTTGTACTCTATCCATATTTAGAGGTTTCAGAATAAGAAATATAAATACTTAGGTGCACGATATAGAATTTGCGCCATCCCTGGACATTGTTATAAGTCAAACACTGCCAGAACTATCGAAACAAGTATTAAAAGGTAAAGCAAGGCACATTGGCATCACTGGTTACCCTGTCTCCATTCTTAAAACATGTATTGAACAAAGTAACATAAATATTGCTTCTATTTTGAGCTATACAAGGTTCACACTTATCGACGACACTTTGCTGCAATACATTCCGTTCTTTAAGGTGAACTAACAGTACGTTATTTTATAGTTTTAATTCTTTAATACAATGTGTAATCTTAATATCTAATAATTCTAGAAACACAACGTTGGAATTATAACCGCAGCCGCACCCTGCATGGGTCTTCTTACAAATCAAGGTCCACCAGAGTGGCACCCGGCTTCAAATGAAGCTAAGGAAAAATGTGCAGAAGCTGCTCGTTGTTGCAAGGTGCGTTTCATATTTAATTTATAGATTCTCAAATAAATATGTATCTAGTTTACAGCTAGAGCGATTTATAAAAGTATATTAATTTTAGGATCACGACATTGAATTGGGTAAACTTGCACTTTGGCACGCAATGCAATGCGAAGACGTTAGCACAAATCTAGTTGGAATGCAAAATTTGAATCAATTGAGGATCAACATTGAAGTCCTCATAAACGGAATATCTGATAAAGAAAAGCTAACACTAAAGGAGATTCAAGAAAAGTAAGTATTATAAAATAATTATATTTATAGTCCTCTTACAAAAATAGTCGAATGTTCTCATTTTCAATCTCTCTCTCTCTCTTGAAAACTATTAGCTAAACGACGATAACACTATCCATAATTTTCTTTATCACTAACATGTTTTATTGCAAAGGCATGAATATTTCTTTCTAAGAGCAATTTTTTCAAGTCTTGAATTCTTTTAATTACTTTAATTTCTATTTGCATAGTACGTATGCAACATAACAGATTTACTTAAAGTAACATCCATTAAAAAACTGTCTTTATGCGACGATATACTCAAGCATAGAAATGATTAAACTGAAGGAGTCATAACTGCGTGAAATTAAAATGATCAAGATCCTAATAAATCAGAGATTTTACTAGTTACGTGCCCCTCTGATTAGACCACGAAGTATTTGACTCATAGAAATACAGAGACTACTGTACAGATCATAAACGTATATCGGTTCGAATTTTTATCCTACAAAAATATCAATAGCAACTGACAATTTTTTATTTTTTGATAGTTCCCGCTATCAGAGACTCTTAAAGTGTCTCGTTTAACTCTTGACGTACGCGACAATTTTCTGTGAATGTAATTCTCCAAAAGCACGTTAAGATCTACGATTGATGATGGTGAGTTTGAAAAACTGGAAAAGAATGGACTCAACTGTATCTAATATGCAATTCTAGCGACAGCTTTAAATAATTGAAGCTTCCGACTTTAGACAATACAACCAAGACCAAATTTTCGATAAAACAAAAACAAAATGTAGTATCAAACTGAATCTAATTTTTAAAAATAAACATTGTAGGTATCTATCGAAGGTGGAGGAAAAACACTGGGAGGGACGAGAGCTTGATCAATATTGGAATGCTATGAAAAAGTGAAAGAATATTTTATAATACCAGATAGAATGTGTAAACATTATTCCAAAATTTATACTGTATTGTGCAGCAATACTTTGCTTACAAATATACGATGTTTATGAAAAATATGATAATTTTAAATATTTTAAATGCATAAGAACTCTTTATATGTGACATGATCCGAGAAAAGGGACCTCTAGGCAAAAGTGAAATTTTACAGGGTGAGCGAATGAAGAAATTTCTCCCGCTCTGCACGCGTTCAAAGACTCCTTTTCAATAATTTATATCTTGTGAAATAATGCAGATACAAAATTTCTGATTGCACCTCTAAAAATATCATTTAAAGAACTTATAGAATTCATCCTAATAGAAAATTCCGAAAATCGATTTTTTGTCTAGTAGGTCACTTTTTTCGGATCGTGTCACATATACCTACTGAATGAACAATGAGTTCAAGATAATAAATCTTGAGCATATTACAAAATTGTTTACTTTTTCTAAATCTATTAAAAATACTATTACATATATCATAGTAGTATAAAATTCTTCAGTCTACTGCTTTGGCACAAAGTGAACATAACTGTTCACTAAGAGTCTATTTTTAAAAAAACGTTTAAACCTGTCTTCCTCTTTCTATATATAATTTAAGTTTCCTTAATCCGATTTTGACAAGAAAAAATATTTCTATAAGAGTATGAAAGAATGTTCTATAAATAACACAACCTGTACTGAATTACATAAATTTAAAAAAAACTAAAGAAGAAAAAGTATGGAGACTGACTCAATCAGCGACGTTCCTTTTATAAGGATGATAATTATTGTAATTATCTTCATTAGGCTTGATTTTATAAGTCAATTCAAACATTAAAGTCGTGATTAGAGTACCAACAACAGGTTTGTGATACATTTGTTTTAACTCAAAACTTTTTTTAAAACATAATTCCCTACCACCCGCGGTATATTCGGAAGCGACGATATTAGCACAACTATAGCCTTCTGCAATGGCAAATTGAACAGCGACGTTTAAAAGACAAGAGGCAATACCTTTCCTCCTGTAGTTTTTGTGAACGCAGAGACGCTTGATCCATGCTCCTTTTTCCACACTACGACTCTTGGCTAATGCAATTGTCCCAACGATTTTTTTCGCTTGTGAAGAAACATCAATATTCAATTCACGAAACTGATGTTCGGTCATGACTGTGTAATGTATTTCGCTTGGATGTCGGGACATCAGATACGGCTCGAAAGCTTCCGCAACCCAAAAGCAGGAAAATGCATTCGCCATATAGAATCTGAAGTTATTATAAAACGTAATCAGAAGACAGTCAGTCAAAACATTGTCTAATGTCAAAAATTGCAATCTAAGTTACAATTTCAAAATATGTGACACATTTGCAGATGCTTTGTACACAGAATTAATAAAAAAATATTTTATATTCGATGAGGGCACAAAACTTAGAACGACTGAAACTCGATAAACTGTCAATGGTCTTCACGATTTCAAAACCAAAAAATAAATTTTATATCAAGGCAAAGATGTCACAGACTCTAAGTATCAAAAAATATATCCATAATATTCGTATTTTAACCTTGAAATTCTGCTTATTTCGTGATCAACTTCCATAGCTTTCGTGGTGTATCCTGCATACGTTCCAATATACATCACAAAAATAACGACAGGAATGACAGAGAAACAAACTGAGAACGGCAATCCGAAGAATATAAACATAATGGCCGCAAAAAGAATCATTAACTGGAAAGTAAATTCCTTTAACAAGTTGCCAAAAAATGCGGCGTTCATCGAGGACATCACACCATCCTTGACTATCTGACGACAATTTACTTCGTCGCCCGGTTTGTAACTGCGTATCACTACTATATGACTCATTTTTATCGAATATGCACTTTCTACAGTAAATTTGCAAATATCAGCGCATTCCTCTATCAATTAAACTTGTAAAATGCACAATCTAAGTATACTTTCTAGATTTTAAGGTTACACGCTCGGCGCGTGTTTTTAATGTGATGTCAGAGTTGTTTATCAATCGTAGGTTAGGTTAGGTTGTAATTTATGTTGTTGCCGCGCAAAGCCTGCAATACCGACACTAATGATATAATACCGACTGAATTTTGTGCCGAGATTCTCTGGCAGAATAATCTGAAGTTCGAAATTACAACGGATTTGGTAGTTGGTACAGAACGCACAAGAACGCAGTACAGAATCGGGAAAGTATAAACATGGTATAAACGATGGAAAGATGCAGAAACAAGATAGAAATTTATTTTTGCCATTCACTTACCGCCCACGTGTATTTTTTTCAGATTTCCTCAAATTCAGTCGATAGATACTTCAATTACTTAATTTATCTTCCAGAATAGAGAAATTGAAATTGAGTCTCACTTAATCCTAATTTTCAAAGTTCACAGAAGTTTAACTATACGAAAATCACACAAATCGAGACAGTTTTCAGGTCTCAAAATAATTGTAGTTAATATAATAATGAACACATAAAAACATACCGAACGCGAGATTTTAACACCACATTGTAGAAACAATTGAAAAACAGTTTAAAGTAGAATATTAGTCTGACGCCGCCGAATGACAAACTTAATTACACACAAAATGTACTCGAACACAATACGTTTTTGCAGCTAAAGTTGCAAAATTAGGTATACCTCTATATGAGAAGAAACACAATACAACAGCCTTTCCAGATTAAAATTGCGAAACAAAACCGACGCGTAATGCCGAAACAAATTCGCGACGCGCGTTATTCCGAAGCAAAGTACCCGACGCGTCTTCTCTGAGGCACCAAAATACTGACAAGTACTTACTACTTACGGGGCCTCAGTCTTACTGGGCCACATACAGACCCACTATAACTAGCTAGAAATATATTCGGGCATCGGTTTACAATCGGGCGCCAAAACTTGATAGAAGAACAAACACCATCCGCCAATCAGGTGCCATGACAAATTGACCGATAGAACAAGATTTTAGCCAATCTATAAATACTTCTTTTATCTTGCTTTAACAGTTTTAATTATTGTTTTCTGCCAACCTAATAACAACTTTATTATTTAAGCAAATTAATATTGGTATGTATAGCTTCAAATAAAGATATTTCTTTCCTTCAAACGTTAAATTTTCAACTTGCCATTATTATTCTATTTTTTCAGGTATATACAAAAAGCTAAAAATTATAGAATTTATAACCTTTAAAATAATGTTTTAATGTTGAATTTTTTAAATTATAAAGTTGTTCGAATCTTTTCGAGTCTTGAAAGAATTTATAAAAAAACACATAAACACCAATTCAAAAACTTTTTATTCGAAAATAGACATATATGTTTAAAATTGTACTGAAAAAGAATATGTATAATACTTACGAAAATCGAATAATTAAATTTGTTAACTTATTTAAATTTAAATTGAATTCTTTAACATTTTGGCCTGAGGTTCCTTCTTAATTAATCATGGAATACAAATCCCACTTCGTAATATCAATGTTTCTTCCAGATATTCTACCGGAATCTTATTTCTGCAAAATTCCCATCTATTAAACAGAAATTATTGTTTTTGTAATTTATATAAATAAAGACTTAACAAGCGACTTTCTAAATTAGTTATAATAAAGTACAGTATAAACTCATCTCGCATTGAGACACCGTTCATTCTCTGACCGTCTAGACTGCTTCTGCCCCCACCCCCCTTAGCGTCTAATGACCACAAACTCGAAGCTCATTTGCTTGTTGAACAGTCAGTGCCGTACTGTTCAGGGTTACTTACCATATGAGCATATTTCGATAAACCGGGTTTTTTTCACAATTTTTCATTTTTCAAAATAATAATAGTGTACAGATAGAAAGGATAGACAGTTTTTGATAGAAAAGGATAGAAATTTGCTATCCTTCCCAAATACACACTTTGCATCCATCAATAGCTCTCTTTTTCTATCTTTTCACATACCTATTGCCTTTTCGATCCTCAAGGGCAAGTTTGTTTAGGTACAATGTGGGCCCAATAGGTTCAACTGTGGTATTATTATTCCCACCTTCATTTACATCAGGACGATACCAAATATTTCCAATTATTTCTTTAGTATCTTCAGTAATTACTCGAAACTTGGCTGCTGCAATGTTGTAGAAGATGGATGGTTCATCCCTTCTACCAAACAGGCTAAAAAAATGGTATTAAAATTAAATAACTTTAATAGATTATAATTTATTAAATAAAATTTGTTTGAGACAACTCTCTCTCTCACTCGCAAGGAATCTTGAATAGAGTAGTAGAATTTCCGTGATTGATTCTCAAGTACAGTATCCCTCTAGTCCTCGGAGCTCCCTCAGACGTCTCAACTTTGGCTCGAAACGGTTCACCTAAAAACGTGTCCTTCGAGTTTGACACAATTGTCAAATGTCGATATAAGTAAGTCCACAAGTAATAAATAAATAAATAATAAATCGACCCTAATGTGCAGTACCGCAGAATGGTGGTTCAGGCCTCGTGGCCAAGTAGTAGACACCCAAAGGACCTTGGTCGGCTGCGTATCCCATTTCTTGGTTCCATTTTGTCCCTATCGGAGGAAAACAATTTCCTAGAATAAATGATGCTCCTCCAACACTGCAGGGCCAAGCTTGGAATTTACATTCGCTTTCTTTATTCTCGATGGTGTCTACAAACAGTTGCCAAGATCGTAAATGGCTGCATGCAATACTTCTATCCAGAAAATCACCTGAGGGAAAATCGAAATCAATTATTATTTTTTTTTTTCAAAAAAGGGATATAATACTACAAGTGTAAATTAACCCTATTCTCACCATTTTGATGACTAACAACAACAGCGTTTTTCACATCATTACATCCAGGCTGTTCTCTGCCACCATTCGGGAAAAAATCAATGTGACCAATAGGTTTCAAGAGACCAAATCCATCAACCAAGTCGCTAGAGCCATCAGTATGAATCACATCTACCAGGTCTGCATCTGATGCATCAAGTTTTCTTGATTTTTCCCTGAAGAGGTGACTTCTGAAAAATGGAGAGGCTGGATCCAATCCTGTAATTCGGCCTATCAAGTAGTTTCTTTTCTTCAAAACTTCTGAAGCACAGCCAGCCACATGAGCTCCCAAACTAAAACCGATTACATGGATGTCTTTAGGACTCGTTCCTAATTTTATGACATCTAGTAAAACCAGAGCGAGTTGGCGACCAACTAGTTCTGTGTTAGCAACTGCATTACTGTAGGAAGTTCCGGCTCCTCTTGTCCAATCCAGAAGCATTACATTTGTGTCTTCCTGAGATATAACCATTATTTAATAAATTGATAGAGTCTCCTTACATTTGAATCTTCAAATTTAAAATCTGAAGAAAAAATCTATATCCAATTTTATTCTCTACCCATCAACAAATTACATACCACATCAAGAAATGCATGGGCTCCTTTTATAGCACCTAAATCAGTACCACTGCCTTTGTAACCATGAATGACAACCTTGAGTCCATTGCTGAAATTCAGGTGCGATTTTTCAATAGACTGGAAATTGTCTCCATAATATATGACATCTGGAACTTGGCGTTCTTCACGAGTGTATAATAAAAATCGAGTCTTGATTTCATTTGGATGTTGAGGTGGTCGTTTAAGAGTCAAATGCTGTGGTGGATCGATGAAACAGCCTACCAGATCTGTATTAAATTTCATATTTTAAACAATATATATTAAAGTAACATAAAATTAAATAATCAATAAAAATGTACCAAAGCAGACTTTTGGTGCGTGTTCTTCTCGAACTGCTATTCTTCTTTGAATCATGCGATGTCTCCTCTCCAACATTCTTGCTGAAAACCAATCTGTCACTGAGATTATTATTATTCTTGCTGCAAACTTATAAACTCAGATTTTTTTCGATTGCTGATGATATTGCGTTTTATATAATATAATATTTATTAGAGTTGCCCATAAATTTACATTTTGTATCATTTTCAATGGACGACTTCACCAAATTTTAGAGAATCTGCAGCAGTCAATCCTGTAAATTATCCTGTTTACTCCTGTTTATCAGCTTTTAGGTCGAGAAAGTAAATAACGTACACATTTTACGTGTTAAAATCCATAAGGCAAAAAACTTGTTTGACTGAGTACTAAAAATGATTTTTTTTTTCTTGTAAAGAAGACTTTGGTGAAGTCACCCATTGAAAATTATAAAATGTAAATTTTTGGGCTACTCTAATATTTATGTAAAACTATACTTAATACTCACGATTAGGTCGAATTCCATCACTAAGCAAAAGTTGGGCCGTGAGAATGATCGGGAAAAAAATATAACTAAATCCTCTGATCATCGTTAATCCGCGAAGTATCGTCTGAAAAGTCGATGAACATAACCGTTACCTGCCGTGGGCAATCGCAACAGCACACTGCACGGACTCCAGGAACCGTTTTGCTTCTTTTTTTATGCACATGCATGCACATGCGACTCTCATCAGCCTTTCTCTTCATCTCCTTTTCTTTCTCTCGTCCTCTTCCTTAATTCTTACACAGCTACAGCGTCTTTAAAATAAAAAGTCTTTAAAATCTTCTCAATACTATGAAATGTTTTCCAAAAAATAATTAACGAACATATTTCAAACTTCTTCTACTCTGATGACCAGCATGCCTTCTCCACGAATCAACTTTCAGTTGAGCGACACTTTCGCCTGACCGCAATTTTTTTCACATAATTCCGCATGAATTATGCAATTTAAATGGGAGGAATCTAATAACAATAAGCCTAAGCAATGATTATTTGGCCATTTGCATTGTCTGTTACTTTTACCGTTTCGCAGATAGAAATATTTTCCTTGTTTGGAATACGGGATCGTTTAATAAATACTGTAATAATGCTGAGAATGCATTTGAGAAATACTTTTATGAAACGAAGATTTTCTATCTAAATACAGAATAATTGAATAAGTATTAAACAAATTCTGATATTTATATATACATCAAACTTAGTTATGCAATTTTATCGAACTTTTTATAAACGATTATATAGTTCAATTGAATTAATTTAAAACCAGCAGATCCAGTTATCTATAATATGAACAACACATGCTTTCCTAAATATAGAAATAAGAAAGTAAAGTCTTAAATGTTTTTGATCTTTTCTGAGAAAACAAGTGATAGTAATTCAGTAAATTATAATATATATAGCGCCAGAAAATAAAAACAGATCCGACTATTCCACGACGTCATGGATTTTCGAAAGGAAACTTTGAATTTTTAATAAATTCTTTATTAAATCAAAGACTTTGCCTACGGAACTATTTTACATTGATCGCATAAATATCGAACGTATCACTGACGTTTCTTAAACCAAAATTTAAGCTTGAAAAACAGTACAATCTTAAAATGACATCAAATTCAATATCAATCGCACATCGCGTGAACACGAAAAAATAAATTTTTTCGTGTATTATTTCGTTTTGAACACGCCGAATACGTGTCTCATCTGCTTCGAAAATTCTTGCGGTGGAAGATCAATGAAAGTGAAAAAAAAAAGGAGCAACGAGGTCTTTGTCGAGGCGTGTACTTATAACATATTTATTTGCAATATTTTAGCAATATACTCCTTATTATAGACATATATTTATATCGTATGGCAGCATAGTAATTATGACATTGTATAATATAGGTGAGGTGACTGACAGAATGATTCATTTGTCCATCTCTTCGAGACCAGTTACATGTTTTTGTTATATACTATTAATAACTCTTTCTTTATCTCGTTATTTTATCTTCTCCACACATTTAAATTACTTTTTTTTTGTCGTAGCTACAAATTGCAATTCAGCAGTGTTCTCGACCACTCGTTATCATTATATTATATCAAGCGCTCTCTCAAAACGTGGCAATTATAATCAATTTCAATCGACATCGCTTCGTGCGAATTTGCACACGAACTCCTCTCTACAACTTGATTAACTCTTCCTTTTTATGCTTTTTGTTCAATAGCTAATGTATTCTCCTAATGACGAAGAAGCGGGCGCGAGATCACCGATCGCTACGAAATCGACAATAATATACTGTGTAACATTACTCTCGTTTCATTGCCTACTTAAAATATCGATATATACTATAATATACTCTAATAACGATAATGCAACGTCATTAATTTATTATTACACTTTGCAACTTAGAAAAATAGTCCTGGCACTCCGTGACCATGTCTCGCGGTAAGCTTGGCTCTTTCACATTTTTAATTAAAAATGTTACGTTCCAATCAATTTGATTTCTCGAAATTGGAACCTTCCAATTGACTAGTATTACTTCAACACTGGGATTGACTAGTACAGTGAAAAAAACATATTTTCTGCATTTTTTTCTCTTTGAAAAATCAGAGATTTATCCATACATTTTTTTTCTTCAATAATTGCTAATTTTATTACTCTTCCCTTTGTGCACTTTAGGCTGAGTTACAGAAAACACTGTACGTACAACCGTAGCACCTTTTGACAGTCAAATCATCCCACAAGATTTTAAGCAAAGACATGTTTAACGTATAGTAGAATTATAAAAAAAGGTTTGAAATATATTAATAAATACAAGCCAATGATCAGCATCAGCGAGTTTCACTTTTTGATTTTGTGTTTAATTTTTTCATATCGAATTCTTCTTTATAATTAAATTTTATAATATACTATAGAATTCGCGCCTGTCTCTCTAAAGTAAAATTATATCAACTTTGATCTATAACAACAATAATTATTTACAAAAACATATCAACTCTAACGAAATATAAACAACTATAAAACCTGATTAGGTTTTTTTTTGGAGGGGGAAATTGCGACAATTGAGTCAATGAACCGAATTTCAAAACTAGCTTCAGACTATTGTTGTGAAGGTCAAAACGATTTTAAGGAATTTTATTAAGCTTTGCGAAATTCCTGAAATTAGGCAAGGAATTACAAGTTTTTATATTTCAAAAATGAATATCCTGCCTACCTTGAAATTGTTTAGGACCCTCTAAATTTTTGTAGTAAATGAGTGCAAAAACGATAAATTAATTGCGGATCATAGCTGCTAGTTATTATTAAAAAATTATTGAAAAATGAAAACTAATCTATATATAAGGTATGAAACTTTTTGATATTTTTGATACAGTTCTTAATGAAGAATTCAAACTTGAACCTAGAAAAATATTTTGTTGAATTAACTTTTCTAGATTTTTTTCCCCGTTCTCATAATCAATTTTTAAATATTAATTCTCATACCGTTCAGGAGTAAGACGCCAATTTTTTCCGTAATTGTTTTTAGTTAGTGATACTACTTAACAAAATGAAATTAAATAAATTGTATTAACCAGACTTGACTTAAATTTTCTCCAAAAAATATCACTAAAACAACTATGCAAAAAATATATCTTGCCTCGCATGAACGATATAATTATTCCCATAAATTGCACATCTTACAAAGAGGAAAATTAATTTCCACTCAAAAATCGATAACTGCTGTCGCGTCACACGAGACGTGGAGACGGTATCAATAAAATCTATGAAAACAATCAACGAAACAACAGTAGTTCTACCCTTTTAAAGTTTCACGCGTTACTATATTATCTATAATATTGATTCGTATAGTCGGTTAATACCTTCTTTTAAAATTCTCCGACCCCATCCCGCAAATCCTCATCATCTTTTCTTTGATGCAATTGACGCTCTTTTTTCACTCACTTGTTCACTCATTCATACAATCAAAAATCATTCAGTATATTATACATTCAACACACTCATAAGCTGTGTTTCGTAAGCACGAGCGATCGGCCAATCAAAACGTGCACGCTTCTTCGATATATCGATATTATATATATATATATATATACCTATATATATATACATATATATATATATATATTTATAATTCAATATAACATATATGTTACTATGATAATTTTAGTTTCTACGGGTGATAGCATCATCAACGTCTTTTAGAATAATTCACTAAAGATGATGATCAATGAAAATCATGTATACATAATACGTCGCACGTATAAATACTGATGGAGATATACTTGCCTGCCAGTACACTGTTCTATTATTCATATTTATATTTATATATATATATATATATATATATACCTTTTTAGTATTTATATATTTATACTAAGAATTTTCAATTCTCGAGCGATCCAATCGCCTGGCCATGCCTATTTTTTCCACTCAATGTACATTAATATTTATGGTTACTACTAGATTTTACTAGTTAGCTTCACCTCACATTCACTCATTCAATATTCTTCTTCTTGATTCTATTACAATTTGTATTCTAATCAATTGCAAATATACTTCATCTTTATATTGATCATTTGGTTGGCGAGAACAAGAAACGTTGATCTACTAATTAAAAATTCAGTCATCATGAACATTTATCTATTATAATTATACGTATCTAAGCATATCTAGGATCTAAATTCGTACCAGGTCCTATTTTTTTCCGAAACATGAAAAAATTGGTTAGATCAAAAATCGATAAACTACCAAGTTCATAACCGGTTTTTATATTTATGGGACATCACAACTTTTAGGATTCTCGTTTTCTCTATTGCAATATAAGGTTTTAACATCAGTTACTTATTTTTTCTGTTTTGAGTATCTAACCAACTTTTAAAGTAGATATTTTAAAGCATTCGATATTGTTTCTCTGCTTAGAATTAACATTGATATTTGATATACATAATACTATAAATTCATTTATTTAAAACAAGAACTAGTCTAAGTCAACTGTTGGCGATTGTTGGCATTCTAAAAGTTTCTTGTCACTCCCAGCCAATATTTTTGCAATTGATTTAACAAGAGTTTGCTTTTTAAAACATTTTTTCTGGTGTTGTTTTTTCATAATTTTCTTTTTACGCTTAAAATAATCCATCAGTATCTTATTTTCAAAACAGGCAAGTTTTTCAATCTGTTGAATTATTTTATCGGAATATTCTAGTTGTTTTGCTAGGTACAGTTTTTTTCACAGACAAGTCCACACTTTTCGCCTCATAACCGTAAGCTTAAATCGTAGACTCGCATAATAATGAGAGCTGAAGTTAAGAAATTACAATCAGTCAGTACTTAAATCGAATACTCGCAATTTGATATCAAAACTTCAATTTGAGTTCCTAAAAATTGAAAAGCATTCTCTATGGTTTACCACAAATAAAATCACTTGTAACTATAAAGAAGGAAGTTCAATGAAAAAAATTTCAGAAACTCTAATTGCTGTCTTAATATTCCACTTGATGATATATATGATAGTGGTTCACTTATGTTATAATATTAGTGATAGAAAATGGAACTAGCAAGGTTCTCTTTTTTTTTCCAACAAACGCATCGTGCATGTGGATTTCCAATAAGTTTCAGGAATATATCTCTAATTCAATGACAAATTGTATCTGCGGTGATTAATGTGTATTTAATGCCTTTTTTCGTTAGAAAATAAATAGTTTCGTTCAACCGTTCCGTCACTTTTTTAAGCAATAGTATATAATTATATATTCGTATTTTATGTTATATAGAGATACGACGCTGCATCGGTACCTCACTCCTACTTAGTTTTTTCGTTCCTTCCTCCTTCGTATAAAAAACTATCAGATTTCAAAAAGGATATGTACGAAGACGAAGGTTTCGACGATAAATATAATTCTTTTAAGCTTTCGCGTCGCCAAATTTAGTTATTTCTTCGCACACTAAATCAGGGTGTCCATTTTTTTTATCTGAAAGTGGATCAAAGCGTTGCTCAATTGAAAAACAATTGACATCTACATACGTTGGAATATGTGAATGAAGTTGTAATTTTTTTCAATTTTTTTTTCCACAATGCAACGCTTTGATACACTTTTGGTTCCCAATTTGACAATTTGAGATTAAGTGTGCGGTAAGAGAAAAAATAGTTACTATTCTAAATTTAATTTCCTATTTAATTGCTTTCTGGAAAATTTTCTTTTGTGTCTAATTTTTCTAAAAGAATTTCTGCAGAGAATAACAATTTATAAAAGAGCTATAATGTTCACACAACTTGTTCTAAAAAGTGCTTCTTCTTTCCCTTATTCAGTTCCTTAATTAATGGTCAAAACAGGAAGCACAAGAAAAATCTAACTGTAGAATTTTGATTTCATCTTTATTTCATGTTTAGACCTGAATTAGGTAGATGATTGTGGATTACAATTGCGACTAATGCGAGGCGAATTCTCATTTATCTTGACCTTCGAGGCGATCACTATTGTGATAGTTATAGTTACTCAAAGGAGGCCTATTGAATTGGTGTTTTTTTTAAATTTGTTTATTTTTTATTTATCAGTAGGCCTTTTTCCTGCGTAGCGATTCTAAGTAACATTTTTATGATATGTAGGACGATCTAAGCTTAGGGTAACCCTGCGATCTAATTTGCTTCTGCTTTGACAAGGAAGAAAGAAACGAATGTCCCCCTCAAAGTTTCATAACACAATTCAAATTACTCATCCAATTTATAATTAAGTTATAACTCAGAATCAATAACACTTCGGTTTTCATTCCTCCGCACAAATTTTTTAAAATGATAATATTAGGGAGACACCGTTAACGGGGCACTTATTACTAAAACTCGCTAAAGAGATCAATTATTATTTTTTTATAGAAATTATAGCTCTGGTCGTGTACGTGGCTATACAAGTACATACAGTATTAAATGTGAAATGAAAAATATGTGGGATATGTATTTGAAAAAATTATGAAAATTACGCGAATCTGAAGAGTCATGAGAGGGCGAATGAAGTATCGAATATGTACAACTTTTTTTCTATGAAATACTCATTGTATACTCATCAAGTTTTCCTTTTCTATCGAGCGAAATCGAACCTCGCTTGAAGGTTCGTTCAACCGTTTATTATGAAGTGGTCTCGAAATTCAACAACAATAATCTTAAAGCACTTCGTATTACAAGTGCAATAAAACTCAATCAATTCACGATCGCCTTAAATACCCTGATTTCATTTTTCAACCGTGAATCGAATCTATAACATATCACGTTTATAATAACTGCATAATTTTTCTAGGTTTTTCAAATTTTGTCTACATAGTTTTTTGGAATTTACTAATTTTCTCGAATTATTGAGAGCTATTCATCTAGAATAAAAGCGGGGTCTTCGTTTTCTTCATATAAGACGCTTACACGCGATCAGTGAATTTTCATTTAATTTAAACCTCAAGAAAACTCGATGTTTGGTTAAAAAAATCTTTCTCACTCTCTCCCTTTCTCTGTCTCTCTCTCTTTCTCTCTTAGAAATGTTTTAGTATGACAAACGTGGTCCATCGTGTTTTTCAAAGGTTATCAAAAGAAAGAGTCATTAATTTTTAGCAAACAAGTCGTCTTCATTTTTGGTGTTGAAATCGAACTTTTTTCAAGTCATTTAAATTAATTTAATGCAATTATCCATATTTTTTCTTTGTTATCAATTTTAGATTCGACTTGGTGCTGAAATTTATGACTTGTAGAAAGCAATACATTGTTCGTTAATTAATAGTCGATTAATACGATTGCACAAGATAATCAGGTAATGCAAGCGTAATCTTAATTATTTAAGTCTGTATTCTGCTTTGTCAATTTTTTCTGAATTTGTTTATAAATTAGGCAAAAAATCACGGTTGCATTTGAGAGGAATAAAACAACTGTAAAAGGATTCTTATACTTCTCAATGAATTTCCCTAATTTGACTTACGTGGGAGGATTCAATTCAATTTGTACAAAATCATGAATTGAAAGTGTGCGCTCAGGACGTTTGGAATTATTAATGAGAACTAATCAGACTGTTATGTTTCCTTACTTACTTTGTATGCTTAGGATGGTGTAATGAAATGAAAAAATGACAAAAGACGTTGCAATGAGATGCGAGGGATGTATATCGTTACTACATATTTTTCTTCAAAATGAAGACAAATACAAATACCCGTACAATCCCTTAACCATCTTCCTTACACGTTTCCCCATTGTTTCAGTCTCAGTGTCAACTATGACATTATTAAAACTGTCAATTTAAAAAATTGCGGCAGTGTGCTTCTTGTATACTACATTAAAATGGAGCCCTTTGGTAAATATTTGTTTTCAACTATATTTCTGTTCTATAGATCTTTATTTTAATCATCATTTTAAAAGAACGATTGGTAATATTTTTGATGTAGATAAATATTCAGAAGATCTTTATATGAAACTTTCAAATTTTAAGAACGTGGTATCTAGTTTTTCTCGAATGAGTGTACTGGATAGGGAAGCCCAATAAAAGTTAATCTCAAATTTCACGATTATTCTATTGTTTTAACTAAAAAATTGCTTTTTTGACGTGTTACATAATCTCTGAACAAAATTTTACTCGGGTGTAATTTGGGCAACCTTTGGGCCAAAGTCTAAGCAGTTGTATGAGGGGACGAGAGGAGGTGTAACTATTATAGCATATGGTATAATACACACACTATACAATGATTTTAATCTCTACTGTATTAATTAATAAACGACACTTTTCAACGATAAGACTAACTGTGCGAAATTAGTGTATTGCAGGTATTATGTTACAGATTGCAATAAGGGCGGCTTACGTGATTAGTCGTTCGTGCACACGCCCCCTGCAAACATTTTCACGAATAAATATAACGCAGTCTGTTCTAATGTTACTTTAGACGTAGAGTAATAATACTGGATATTACTGGATTTCATAGTTTAAACTCCTTTTTCTTTTGTAACTCGTTAATTATTATCGCTTGGGTAAGTTTCAGGGTTCCCTCCTTTCTCCCTATTGTCAGACATATACAGTAGATTCATATATTCCTTTCTTGTTCATTGCGTACACGTGTATATACAAATCGTATGTATGCCTGTATGTATATATGTATATTTATGTATAATTAGTTTTGTTTTTGTATAATATAACTATTCATGTATGTATATCGTTAGTATCAATAGATGTATCTCGATTTCTTTTATTTCTTTTTTTTATTTGTTGCTGTTCTCATGTACGTGTTCTGGCTAAAGCTACAAGTAATAGTCTTTATCAAAAGCACATGTATATCGTAACTATTCTATATAGAATATGTGTAATATAATATACTGCATATAAACCGAGTCTCATGTACGTCATTATAGTTTATGTTCCTCTCATTCAATTTAGTCTTTGTGTATGTTTTTGTATTTCTCTTAGTTTATTTCTTTGCGCTTTATTTTTGTTCAGTTTTTTTCTCTACTGATTCGATAGGTAAAAGAATATAAGTTGAGAAGTAGAAAGTTAAAAATACGTAGATATTACGCTTAGAAATTTTCTCAAGAATGGATCCATCTCTTGATGGGAAAATCTTGGGAAAAGTTAGAAAATTATTACGAATGTACAAAGCTTCGTTCAATGTTTAAGATATGATTCTAGGATCAGTAGCTCAAAAGCGCAAAATTCTGAACTTGTTTAGGGCGATCGAAGAGTGAGAAAAGTATTTTAAAAGAGTTCAAAAGTATAGTTAAAAAAAGTATAGTAGAAAAATCTTGCGTAAAGCAAGAGTGACTTTTTTCCTAAGTTGGTTTGTCTTTTTGCAACCATGCGAATGAAACCTTTCATTCTCATTCTTAGATACATGTATCATGATACATATTCTCTTCACACAACAAATTTTATAACACAATCTACAAGTGCGATTTTCTTCATACCTAGGCCTCGTTTTTTGCCCAATTTTTTGTCGGTAGCATGGAGGCCAAAATTCTAGTTCTGGTCCCTTTGAGCACTGGCGTCTCAAGATTTTAGAACCTTTGCTGTATTGAGGTTTAATTCATGAAAAATTCAATGATTCTTAGCTAGATGGTCTTCATCACTAGCCTCAGCATCTCCTTCGACGCCGCGTTCGCCCTCTTCCGGATGCGTTGGATTTCCTTCCTCGGTGTCAATACTACTAGTTGGTGTTATTTGCTCTGGGTTTTCATTTCTTGGGAAACTCAAATTACCTCGGTCCTTAATGCTGCTGTTGTTACTGTTGCTATGGCTGTTGTGATTGTTGCTGAGACTATTATGATTCATACTGTGAGGGTTGTGACTGTTACTGTGAACGTTGTTATGACCGTTGTTATGATTGTTGCTATGACCATTGGTATGACCATTATTGTGGCTCTTATTGCTACTTCGCTCCTGGAAGGTCGAATCCTCACTGCTAGGGGAACCGGGAGATGAGACTATCACCTGAAAAAAATGTAAATTTTTTTCATTACTTAGGGATTTCAAGAATCTAACGTTTCTATTTACTACCTTAAGCTGACCGTTCGAACGCACATGGGATCTGAAATACAGCGATACGCCAACTGGTGGCTAAATGTGGCACTAAAATAACGGGGTCGTTTTTCAAAGGCTGTGTGCTGTTCAGAGAGAAATGCAAATATTTTTATTAAAGGTGTTGTGATTTAAATTATCAATTAAAAAAAATGTTCGGTAATACAGAAATGGACGATCTAGGAATGAAATTCAGTCTTATAAAAATCAAAAGCAAAATATTTTTCTCTGTATTCGGATGTTCAAGCAACGCTTGCAAAAACCCAGGAATTATCAGGTTAATACAATTTAAAAATAAAATTAATTAAAATATAACAAAAAACAATCTAAAAAAAATTATACTTCAAATCCAAAAAGAAGGAAAATACTTCAGAGTTTGACGAAATAAATTTGGGTTTGTTGTGACAGTACAACCTAACCTCAAAGTTTCAAAATCTAGTTCTTTGTCGAAACTGTTAATAGTTATCCTGAATCAAGCAACGTGGTTATTCCAAAGTATAACTTTTATCATTTTAGTTATTATTTAATATTGAAGACAATATTTTTTTCCAGTGTAAAGCATATTACAGCTTATTATGCTCATTTGATCATCCGGCTGTTTTCCATAAAATATTATGTGTCCAGCGTGCAAAACCTTTTCTTCTTTCACAAAATTTCTGTATGAAAGAGTGGATTATGTAAATGGACAAATTTCAGCAATACTGATGAGGGTCATTATTCACATAATAAACGCGAAAACAATTAAAAACCCCTAACAACACATATGTATCGGTTGCAAAGTGACTCCGTTTCGCCGGCCATCTTGTTTACCTCTCCCCTTCTCACGTCATGATTTCAGATCCCAATAGACAGGTACGCAATTTCTACTGTCATGTCATCGGTACTTTTTGAACTTTTTCATGACAATTGAAACTTTGATAACGAATTTAGCTTCAAGTAACTGATATATAACTAACCTTTGTATGGAAAAAATTAGCAGTCACTAAAAGCTTACCATAACATCAAAACACTTTTAAAAATAAGATCGAATCAAAACCAATTTACTCCAAATCGTCTCTTCTAAATACGGTTTATTATATACATATGTTAATGTATAATATTAATACCATTTAAAAAATTGATCACATCATCCTACAACTCTACATGAAAGGAAAATTATATTGAATACCAGAGAGTGGAGGGAAGGCGATGCATGACTTAAAGCCCGCAATTATACCGAAGATCTGACTATTTTGAAAGATTCTCATTAATATACTTAAGTAAATCAATTGAGATTATTAAAGGTTCAACTAAAAAATGTTTAACTACTAGGCGAAATTTACGTATGTCCTTTAGCACATGTTCAGAACATCAGCACACACAACATGTTGAAACATTTTGAATTGATTTGAATCAAATTAGATTTATCAATTCAGATCTTCGATTTTAGAGCCGATTGCTCTCTGGTTCGAAATTAGAACATGCAGTGAAAGGAACGAACGAATGAGTGGAAAATTGGATGAATGTGATTGAAAATGATAACGATAATGTACCTGTGCAAGAAGCGACGTCTCTGTGCTGTCAGCGCTTTGGTAGAGCCGGCAATTTGCGTTTGCTCTGAATATGTGCCCAAACAAAAGATAAAGAAGACAACGTAAATCTCACTATGTAAATGGAATGACGGTGTAAACAATAGATACAAATGAAACTATAGTTTATGCACGAGAGGATCGGACAGTAGTTGAATACTTTTCAAGGATGGGCTAATATATAAGAAAACTGATCTCTAACTATCTAATATTTAGCACCTGAACATGTCTCTCTCGTTGAAAATAATCCCAATAAGTCCATCTCTGTTTTAAAATATATAATTAGAAATATCACCCAAAGTAAAATAATACATAAGTCATGCATGAAGGCGTCATGAATACACATTTGTACAGAAATCTGAAAGTGCTGAATTAGAAGAGACTTGTGAAACTTGAAAGCTAGATATGAATAAAATGGTGTTGAATGATGAAGCGCATCGAAAGAGAAGAGTTTTGCAATGAAGATGATAGTTATCCTTCGATATCTACCATGCTTTCAACAACGTCCTAAGTTCAAGAAACGAATTACAAAGCAGAAAAGAGTACATTGTGATCCTATTACACCATCCTGAGATATAGTCATCAAATAAATGAATTATCTAATTAGACTAGAAGCTTAAAACGAAGTTGGTGCAACAGGATGTCAAGAGATTGTTTAATTCCATCTCAAATCTTCTGCTTAGCCTTGAAAGTAAGTTTAAAGTGCATCCAACAATCAACATTTGCCAAAGCTATTTGTGAAATTGGTCAAAGAATGAAGCGTCGACGAATGAAGAAGGAATTGAATATTCGTCTATGCTGTGAAGAGTTAACAAAGAATCCAGGAACTTAGGATCTAAACGTAAAAAACAACCTGTCAATCAAAATAAGAACAAGTATAAAGCAACTGGATGAAAGAACACTCGTCGACGCTGCAAACGGAACCTGATTAAAGCTTGGATGCGAGTGAATGAGACCTTTAAAGTTGCTAAAAGAAAATTATCAATGAAATCAAGCATCGTACCTGTCGAGGCTTGACCGGTGGCGGAGGACGAGTAGAGGGTGCGAGGACTGCGTGTGCTGTAGTGGTTGGCTGATGATGAAGTGAGAGTTGCTGCTGCCAGGGCTGCCCTGTTCGTCCCAAGGTTCCCTGTCCCTGATGCACCAAGTGAGTTTGTGCCTGAGATTGCAGCTGTGAGTGCAAGGGCTGACTGTTGGTGTTGTTGTGGTCGAGTGGTTGCGTAACTCGAGGAATTGTTGAGGCGGCTGTAGAAATCTTCCGAACTGTCTGTGAAATAAGCTACTGATTACTTGGCCCTTACTGCTTGCATTAAAAATTGCGAAGTAGCTAAGGCTATTATTATAAGTCATTCAGAAAAGTTAAAAGCATCAAGCAGATAAATAAAATTAACTTCAAAACTGGAAAAAGATTGTTAAGATCGATAGCATTACCTGACTTGACGGGCCATATCTCCAGGAGATACTTGAGCATCGCTATGGGTTGGGTGAAGTCTAACATCGGCCCACTCTCTTCGGAGTGCAACATTAACACTGGGCCGAAGCAGACTGCTAAACTCCCTGGTGACATCTTGTTACATTGCGAAAGAACGAGAGCCAAGTGGTCCAATAAATAGATTAGCGTACACTGAAATTTAATTAAATTAATTAAAAACTTAAACCCTAAAGTTGTGTATTCATTTTGAAAGGAAGTATTTTTAACAAAAGCTTACCTTGTTAACTTTTGGGAGACAGTCAAGGATACTGAACATGAGCTTGGCGTTACTCTGTGGATCTTTTGGTGAGCAGATTACAAGCGCGTCTACCACCATTTGGTAGAGGCACTTTGTGAATAGAGGCTCCGGTAGTTCTCTTAAATAATCCTTGAGAACACCTGTGATAACATTGATGTCAGGAACATTGTCTGGTGATAGGTCAACCGATCTAGCATTTCGCTCGAAAGCCTCTCTCAGTATCCTTTTCTTCGATGCTGACCCACAAAGTCGATATAAGCCTACAAAGAATCAAAAGTACAATTGTTACGTCTCGAAACAATTTCCCACAATAACTGCATGAGGATTATTTTGTGAGTACTTATATACAATTCTGTACAGTTCTAGTTCCAACAAAAGCATCTGCTGGCCAGCTGAAAACATTATTGTCACCCTAATCCAGGAAATTTCTTATCATCTGTAATTTAAGACAGGCTTCCGCCTCCAAACCTTCTCCTTTATTGTCATCCTAACCTAGCTTGACCCTGACTACTCCAACATTTTCTCCCATGTGTTGACCAATTATAAACAATTTTCGGTAACTCTTTTTCTAAAATCTTACCAATAATGTCAAGTCCTCTTCTTTCTACTTCTTCTACACAGCGCCAGACGATGATAGGAATATTATTAGGAGAACCATTCATTGCCAAGGCCGTCGAAACTCCTCCTGGCACACCTCCAGTCTTTGACTCTCGAGTAACCTAAATTAAATTAGCAATCAGAAGAATCATCTTAAATTTCACTTCTTGAGAGAATTAACTCATGCGTTAACTTAGGATGCTACTTACGACAGTATCTAAATCGACCCCGAAGAGAGGGGCGACTCTCGTAGCTAAGGATATAACAGGCAATCCTCTTCGTCTAAATGTTTGATGTGCATCAGTGTACCTCAATCTAAGGTAAATTGTTCCTCGTGGTTCGACTTTCAAAGCTAGTTGGTGAAGTGGAGACTCCTTTAAAAGGCTAACCAAGTGCACAGAGCCTTTGTAACAAAGTTTGTGCCTGTGTTGCGGATCCCAGGAATAGACCAGCAAGTCTAATTGTCGATTTCCAACCAAATCTAATTCGAAGGTCTCGTCCCAGTCAAACATTAAATCACCGGTACGGACAACTGTCCTCGCCTTGTGCACCCTGTCACACTCGAGAACGCAGTACAAATCCCTCAGTGCGCAGGTACCTGTGGATAAAAATTAGCTATCGATTTTTCTTTCTAGGATTTAGATTCTTTGTAGTGTTTAATATCATAGATTGCATAGATGCTGAAGTGCTCAAGTGCTTATTATTTGGTAAAATGAGAGTGCCACTCGATCCAAGCTTCTAACTTCGAGTGAAGGTGATGGTGCGGTGAGAATAGAGTAATGCTTTTATTTTTCAGGCATAGAGAAAGAGTCGTACTCTGTGGGCGTGGAGTTTTTGAATTTTGTTAATATTCAGGAGGGACATGCGTCCAGCCATGAATGTTATACATTCACAGACGTACCTAAACTTGGCTGACCTGATGGTGTAGACGGTGTCGTCGCTGCAGAAGACGAAGTGGTCGACCGAAGACCACGACCAGCCAGCAGGTGAACCCAGAGCAAACCATTAACTCCACTAGAAACATCAGCAGCAGTATCTCCAATAGAGCTCAGAATGGAGCTGGTCGAACTTGGAGTGCCCACCGTTGGAGGCTTTTCTATCTTATACTTTAGGAACTCTGAAACAAAGAAACAAGCAAAATGACCGTCTGAGCTTTCTGCTTAAGACAAATTCGATGACAAAGGAAAAGAAAGATGAGCAAGACTCCTCACCTGCAGGATTAATGTCTAGCAGTCTTTGATCCTGAGTTCTAGTTGGCGTGGGTGTAGGTATGCTTCTGGCAGATTCGAGGTCTAAAAGATTCCTGATTCTCCTCACGGAAGTCGCTCTTTGATTAACAGAGCTACTAAGAGATGGTTTTTGACTGAGAGAAGAGCGAACATTGGAAGCAACTGACGATGGCCTTGGATTTCCTGCACTTCGATGAGAAGAGGAGCTGATGGCAGTTGACGCCCTCAGATTTGCTAAATTCACTTGTTGCGCTGAGGCTGATCTCGTTGATAATCTATCTAGAGTACTCGACAGGGGTCTGTAGCTTCCATATCCTCCATACTCCGCCTGTGTAGAGTTTTAAATTTGTATACAAATTCAGATAAATTTTAGGTTTCAAAATCATACCTGATTCGCTGCTGCATGAATGTTCTCTGCACTGTAGGTATAACGTGGTGGTCTATTCGTCGTGGCTCTAATCTGCTCGTACAAGGCGCTGGTGCTAGGTGTTCGGCTCAACCATGCTCGATATTCGTCTGAAGTAAAAACACTTGGCGATGATGGTATTCTTCCTGCGATTAATTATTAGAATATTTCCTTAAAATTAAAGTCGATTAACACATCTTGAGTTTGACGATCTGACAAAAAATCCCATGTTTCTTTACCACGCGATGAGAAATTTTGAATTGGATAAACCTGGGAATTGTTGTCTTTCATTTTAGTGAATCAACCTGGGCAAACTAGGATCTAAGTTTTATTATATTACGCTCTGTTACTTTCTACGGAAAATCAGAAAGCAAACTACAAGAGGTATTAAGTCTGACGTGCTAATAAGGAACTACGAAATCCTATTTCCAACTCGTTTTATTCCTGCCTTTATATAACAACGAGGGTTGCCTCACGTATTAGAAAGTAATTATTGAATGACACTCTGGAGTACTGAATAAGGGTTTTTAACTCTTCAAGGACTTTACGGACAAAATCATCAATTTTTTGATGATGGAATGTATAAACTGATATTAAACGGAATCGTTTTCAAGAAAATGATATGAAAGGCAGTACATTAGATGGTTGGAAAATGGGTAACACACTTCTTCTTACCTCTGTCTCGCCTAATGGATGGAAACTCGGGAGCGGATAAAGCACCATCGCTATCTTCTTGGTCAATGAGACCTGAGGTAACAGTGCTAAGACCAGATCTAAGGCCTGGTTGCTGCGGCAACGTCCTGCCGCTCCGAGGCAATGAGTTTGTTCTTAAACCTAAAATGACGTCAAAACCAATTCCTACTTATAATGCTTTTACCAATTCAACCCAAATAAATACCATCAAAACATAAAAGCACAAAAGCTTCAAAATTCGAAATTTTCCATCTGCAGTAAAATTTTGCAGCATAAGCACATCATTGACTGCTTTAGGTGTATGTAGAAAAATAATCTTAAATACTAATTTTCTCAATCTATATCACTTAGTCTAGTTCCCTAATATTAACAAAAAAAGTGTTAAAAACGTGCTTCCAGTGCAAGCAGTCAAAGGTGTACTGTTATTATTATTATTATTATTATTATCGTCATTATATACTTATTATTATTATTGTTTTGAATTCATACTTCGGGAATGATAAACTATTAAAAAGTGTTTACTGGAGATTGGAAACTGAAATTCAAATCAGAATAACTTGAAATGGAATTTGAAAGAGAAAATAAATAAGTTGTCAGTAGGCCTCGGATGTGTCCATTTTCGAGCGACAGAGACGTTGCCGTAGAAGACTTCTATCACTTTTTCATGCGACTGTCTTCTAGTGTTCGGCTAACAGATTTGAATCAGACATGACCTAAATTTTAGAGACGGGACTTACCCGTAGAACCTTGACCAATCTGAGACCTGGAAAGGGTCGCCAAATGCGAAACGGCACTACTTTGAGGGGGGTTGTTCAGGTTGTGCCTGTAGTAGTAGTAGGCTGATCTTGGTGAACTGGAACATGTAGCCTCTGTGTCTGATGCATAATCCAAAGAAGGTCGATGTCTTCTCGTCAGTGTACCGAATTGACCTTGACCTCGAGAAGCTGTCGTTGTATCGCTCTGTCCGTATCTAGTGTTATAGCGTAAGGCCGATGATCCTGATAACCAGATATTATATATTTTTCTTGTACAAAGAGGAAATACTGTAAGATTCACTTTAAAGTTTTAAATAAACCAACCTGTCTTGAGACTGGACCTCAATAACGTATGTCGAGCTGGTGTTGTGATGCTGGTGTAATCTACTCTTGGTAAATGTTGGTCAGAGCCACTTCTTGGCATAATTCTTCCGCTTCCGGAATGCTGAGAATAACCATAATGCGAGGCTTGACTCTGCCCTGTGAGTCTACCTCCAACAGATTGCATTCCAGTTCCAGTGGACATGCGACGAGAACCATTCGAGGGCATCATGGGGCCCGGGCCCGAGTAAAACGAGTGCACCTAAATTGAGAATAACTTATAAAATTCTGAAAATCTGCTTTTTTCCGTGAAAGCTTAAAGCGACTTTTCCACCTTTCACGCTCTTTATCATGCTCATAGTGTACACAAATGCGTGTACAAATGCTTAAACAATTTTGTATTTACAATGTTGCCAAAAATGTGATAGATCTTTCATCGACTTCCTTGATAATCAAGTGATTTTATTAGTCGATTAATGATTTCTAAAATAAATAGAATATGCGCGCATGAAATAACTTAAGCAAATGTTCGAATTAAAGAAAACTTTTCGAAACGGTTTTTTCGATGTTTTAAGCCGTGAAATGTGCTGAGTCTTACTCAAAGCCTTTGAAAGAAAGATCATCCCTTGAGAGAGTTCTTCAGATTGTAAATTATTCCAAAAGTTGACTTTACTCCACCACTTCACAAGGAATGAACTTTTGCACGAAACAAAAAGTGACAGTGATGCAGCGGGAAAAATAAAAAGGAGAATGCACACAAACATAATTAGAAAGCTTTGGAACGAATCACAGAGTGGCGAAGGGAGTGCGTCAAATATAATTTTAATGTAGCAATATACATATGAGGTATACTCATTACGAGATCTAGATATCAAGAAGAGTTGTGTTATCTTTACCTTCGTGAAATCCTGGTTAATTTCAAAGTAGCATTCATTCATAGAACCGATTAGTCATTAAAATCTCGTTTTCAGGGTCGAACGGCGGTCTTTGCGTCGCTTAATTTTTTCTTTTAACATTTTTATTTTACTTCTGACCGATTCCATATGAAATCAAGCATGATTTTAAAATTAAATCGGCCTTCATACACTTCAAACACTCTACTTATTTTTGAAAAAGAAAAGTTTCAAGAAAAAATCTGTTTATTCGACGGAGGGCTTTTTTTTAAAAATATGCTTGTGAGTTAGCCTCCAGATCCGCCATTCTTTTGTTAAATTATCTAACTTGTCATAGCGCTCTTAGAGAGTGGAGGGCAAACAAGTGTCGAACGGTGCAAATAGGTATAAAAGGGTGCTCGATCCACATCGTCTAAGACATCTATGTTTATAGACTCACCACCATGAAATGAATACAGCTTCGCCAGGTTCAGACTTCTTTTCATTAAATATTATAATTGAGCAAATAGCAAACACTGAAACGACTCAATCTGCTATTTATTTTTCATCATCTGCCCGACTTTCTTGTTTGCTTTATAGAATTATAATCGATGAGAAATATTTTTTTTATAACACTGTACGGGAAGTTCGTAGTTTGTGCACCAAAAAATGACAGGAAAATGACCGATTCTTGATGAATTCAGAGTGTGCGGGAATCATAACATTCCCGCACGAAATTTAGTGCGGGAATGTTTCAATGTTTATCATCAAGCATTACTTTAAAAGAAAGTGTGTATCTGCTGTATTCCACTCATGGAAATTAAGGGAACCGCTAGTTTCTGATTGGTCGCAAGAATTATCACAACCAATCTCAAGCCACCGGATGCGTGATTCAACAGTACAACCTGCCTTATTGGTCGAAAGTTACACTATAGTTCTGACGATCAATCAGGAGTCACCGGACGGAACGATTAGCAACTACGTTCATTTCGTCAGCTGAGAAGTTAGAGACAAGGAGACAAGCGTTTAGCTTTAGGTTAGATCTAAAAAACATACGACCCCGTCCTCTGCAGTCACCCCACAATCTTGTTACGATTGTTACGAACTTTTCTTTACAGGAGTTACAAAAAATAGTATATGGTACGCGTGCGGGCGGCGAACGTCAAACATCAAACTCATAGGAATCACCAACTTTCCGCACTCGTATCATAATGTACTATTTTTAAATTTCTATTCCCAATAACCTTTTCGATTTATTTAAAAACCTGGCGTCACTTATAGTAATTTCACAATAATGAACATCGAGTTTGAAATGTAAATGTGAAATTATGACTTACTTTTTCTGCCAGGCTCTCGAGGGTTTTTGGATAACCTCGTTCGTATGGTTGAAAATGCTGTGTCGCCGATGGTTTGGGCTGATGTGTGATAACAGGAGGAGGTGGAGGTTGATAAGACCAATGACCCTCAGGCCTTGAATTGTAGTAAAGGTCGCCATTACTAGATCCCAAATCTCGAGTTGATCCAAGACCAGTGAGGCCCAATCTTGATCGAGAGGTCAACATCTCTCGTCCATCTCCCCTTCTTCGACTACTGTCCCTAATTTTTCCAAAGAATAAATCAAGGACTATATTATTTATTTCTATAGTAAACAATAGTATATTATTAAAAAAAATGAAGAGAAATTACCGTATGTGATTACTATTTGAATGATCATTTTCATCTTCATTAATGTCCCTTTTTATGACTACCACCGGTGTTGTCTTGTGCTCGCTCTGAAGACTATGTGAAATAAGTTGATGAGGTCCACGTCTCGTGGCTAGGATAAGTCTTGTGGGAATGGACATCACAATTACTACATCGTCTAGGCTCATGTGCGTGACATCGACGAGATTCACCGCCAGGATCTCATCCCCTACCTGAAGGTTTAACATCTTCTTTTATATTAAAAAACTTAAACTTTTTTCTCGATTCGTGTAACACAATCATCTCCTCTTAATAAATTCTCTTTAAATCAGCTCAATATTTTTTGTTTTTTTCTTCTAATCAAACTTTTATGGAGGAGAATGAATTTGAGATATGTAGTAAAAAAGTAAAGACCTTGAGACAACCACTATTGTAAACGGCTGATTCCAGTGCTATCCTAGATATAAAAACACCATCGTTTCTGTCCATGCCGTTTCCTTCCCTTATATAAAGTCCCAACGTCTGTCCCGGACTCTTTATTATCTCGACAAAGTGGATAGGGTACTTTGGATCCTGAAAGAAATTTTAAATCATGTGTAGCCTCAACTCCATAACTTACCCAATTATAAAGTTATAAATTATTTATTTTTAAAGAGTTCAAATTTCAAATTGGGCATATCCTTATAATCTTTAAATTTAAAAGATTAGTTCAAAACCACGTCTTCTGAGTTTAAAATACAGATCAGTACAACTCCAAAGAGTGTAGTTGATGAACGATGTCTTAAGGGAAACTGTATATCAATCAATTATTTGGTATGAAGCGGAGGACGTCTAATGGACATGGCTGAGTGATTCTCTTTGTTTTTTTATACTTTTTTGTTAAGTTATTTTGAAAAGTTGCATTAAAGCTGTAGCGAGAAAAGTTGGTAGAAATTTTACCTGTACTGCGATGAACTTCTTCGCAGCTTCCTGAGCCTGTCTTCCCATTTGACGAGGCTCGATGGTGCGTACAACCATCTGACCTCGTCTTTCCACAGCCTCGAAAGCAGCAGCGGTCGAGGCGTCATGGTCATTTTCCACGGTCTGGATTTGCTTGAAAATTTCCGTACTGATCCCACTCACCTAAAAACCAAATTTATTTATTCATTTATTTATGTCATCAGTTGACAGTTTTTGAAGACATTACCTTTCTGAAATCCGATTGGACGACCATAGGAGGTGGTTCCTTGGGGCGCAACTGGTTGGCAGGTGCTTGCCTCCCAGGACTTGCGCTTATGTCTGTCACTTCCCCACGCCCCTCCTGAAACAACAATTTTATTCTCGTTAAGTGAATTCATTAAGGTCATTTATCCTGAAAAAGGAAGTTCATACTTTGTGCTACAAAAATAGCCAACGAAGGTAATATTGTCGGCTAAAAAGACTTTGCTATCCTCGTATGAATTCTTCGTGCAATTATTAAATTATTTAACACTCATTACAATATAAAATCTTTTAATGAATTTATAATTGAATTAATTTTATTACTTAAACTTTTACTGTGTAATACAATAGGATTTAATAATCTGAAGGTCAAAATTGCTACTAAAACATTTTATAAGCCCAAGAAAAGATCTTGAGAGTCTGCCCATAGTCTAAAAAACAACTTGAGCAACACATTAAAACTATAACTAAAAAAAGTTTCATGTTATGGAATATAAGTGAAGAGCTAAAAATATGGCTATCAAGTTCAGGGACGAATACGTCCCGGAACGTTATCTCTAATAAGTTTTTTTTTCTCCTGCGAATCGGAATAGCCGGGATGGCATGCAAAATGTTATCTTTAACCCATGTTTCAATAAAAATAAGCAGTCTCACGATAAAATATTTGTAGCGTGTCTACAATGTTTAACATTCAGGTCGATGACCTTCTTTATTTTCAGGGCTATATTTCCGCACTTATTGTCAATCAGAAGAAATCCTTCCAAGGTTAAAACCTTAAAAGATCTAATGAGGCATTTCAAGTTCTTCAAATTGGAAAGATATCTCAGAAATTGGAATTTCAAAGAACTTTTCTCATATGCACATCGAGCTACACACTACGATTTTCAATAACCCATTCTCCCCAGGTCTTCAATGATCAATCTCGTAACATTCTTCGATCTCCACCTCCTCCCATTTCACCTCAAAAGCTCCCAAGAACCTCACCTGCAGCACCCATTATCCTGCGGCACTTTCATGACACGTTTAGCCAATTACACCCCTCCCAACCCCTGAGCCCGGTACTAGATTTCTTGCATCTGAATCCGCCTAGCATAAATCGCGCCCACCTTGAACGCCGGGCTCATCTTCTTCGACCGATATTCCAACCCCACAAGGCTCGAGCGTTAGTTCGCCCATCATGAATTTCCCGAATATCACAAATACCTCAAACCCCTCAAATATATCATATCCATTTCCACCTACCCTCAAGCATGGCACCAGGATGATCCACGCGGTCGATCCGCACATTCGGCCCCACAGCAGAGTATCACACGAGCTTATATTTCCAACCCCTTCGAGATCGTCGAACGCACCCACCCCACCTGACCCTTGCCAACCCCACCGTACATCCTTCCGCTCCCTCTTAGGCGATCGTCTGGGCACATTTCACTACGTCTCAGCGTTAGTTACCACCGTCACATCAAAAAAGTCTGTACGGAAACGAGGTATGTCGATGTGGTAAGTCCGTCAAGCCGGTCTAAACCACGAGGGGGTTCCTCCAATGTAGGACGAAGCTGTTTGGGGGATTCCGGACGACTTGAGGGGCGACAAAAACCTGGCTTGCCCTGCGAATTATCTCGCTGAAGAAGATGCACCCCCTATTCCGACGCACGTCGTACTTTGCCCCATGCCAGCTAATATGGCGGGAACCTACCCCTCAGGAGCGAGGGGGAGGCGCTTGCGCCCCGAGTCACCTCCGAGGGGGTTTGGGTACTATCGACCCGACGTGACGTCACCCGCACCCTTACCAGCGCTTTATATATGTATATATATAGATATATATATATATATATATCCGGATACCCCCCTCCCCCTCTCTTTCAAATTCACCCCCAACCACCCCTTTACTCCCACTACTGTGGCTCTCAATGGCTCACGTCTGCGTCCTACTACCCGTCTCGCCGGTCTACTCGGGATCAAAAAAGCCGGGTGACCATGCGAAACCGGTGCTCCAAAATCCCGAGTATTTCATTGCTGTGGGAAATACCATAGATGCAACTAAAAGAGCGTCCATGTTCGGACACGACTCATCAAATGTGCGCTTAGCCACACACCTACCCGCTTTACGTACCTCCTCCCTCAAAAAATATGATATTTATTTTTGAAAATTCCATCAAGAGACAATGAAAAACGAAATAGAAGTTTGATAGATCCAAAGGTTAAACAAATATTTAGTTAATTAATTAAATATTATAATAATTAATAATATTAAAAGAAATCAAATAATTGTGATGCAATAAAAAATAAATAAAATATCCCTGAAGTTGTTTGTTTGTCTTTTAAGAAAAATGATAATAATGCAATACTGATTTAAAAACTTGAATACAATTAGAAAATTGTTAAATTTCAAAAGAAATATAATGGTAAAATGAAAATAATAGAGACGATCGGTTTTGCCATTCTCGGCGGTTTCTCGAGTCGATCACTCGATATGAATCACTATCCTACCCCGCCCCGCGCCCCACTTTCCATGAACTCTCCACAAGAAAATGTGCTAATTGGGAGAGATTCTTTAAAGGGTTGGGGTGTGGCCGAATGCACTCTGATCAGTAACACTAGTGTCTTCAGTCATATCCTAATTTCTTTTACAGAATTTTCCTCGTCAATTATTTTTCAAATTCTCACTTACAATTTATTATTATGATTATGAATAGAAAAGGAGTAACTTAGACATAAATTATGCCGCAACAATTTGTCTTCAATTGCGAGGACATTTCGTAATTGTTAAAAATATATTACATTCAACTGCATATGCTTTGGCACTATTTCATGGGAGATTGCATTCTTGAGATTACAGAAAACACGCAAAGTATATGCTCACATTTCTTTATTACCTAAGAACGTGAATGAACACTGAACAGTCACATTAATTTACAAGCTCGTATCACGTGAGCTGCGGTTTCTATATATGTATATAAAGAGTTTAGGTAAAAACATTTTTACTTGCTTGTAAAATGTAGAATAGTGGATTCCTGTCATTGGACAGGAACCTTGAATTAGGAACTCTTTAACCCCTCTATTCTGAAGGTCTAGTTTTTGTTCAGATTATTTTTTCAAACTCTGTGGTGTAGAAAATTCAGATGGAAAGTGGTGCTATAGGTGCAAGTAAATTTTTTCACTTTTGTAATGAAGTTATTCCGATTCCAATTAAAGTCATATACTAGGTCGCGTTTTGAATTAACAATTCTCTGCGGAGAAAGAGGACCAAAAATAAAAGGTAGCCAACTCTTTAATGTGAATATTTAAAAAGGAAGCCAACTTTTTATTGTGAATATGTAAAAAAAGACGAGGGAGATGGTAGAGTTAAAATAGGTTTCAACATTTTCATTTGAAACAGTTGTAATGGTTTATTCATACATTTTTTGCAAATCAATAAGAAATTTTCTGAATTATCGTTTTCTTCTTACTTAACTGGACAGCGATTACCCGGAATATAGTTTATTGACCATATTTTGTTATACGTGGCACTTAGAGTCAGAAGGGATGAATTCACATACTGTGGGTTTGCAAACTATCGGAAGTTAAAGCCCCACGAACTTCCATCAGAGTACACCTGAACTTAGAACTTATAAACTTGATAACACTAAATTACATTTTCGATCACTACTCACTGAATCTGTGTCAAGTTTTTCAAACAGAAATACGTGCTAGTTCACTTTACTTATACGTATATACGAAAAGAATTGAGTCAGAATTTCATTTTGAAATTTTGCCAAAATGCGGAACATATAGAAATTTTAAGTTCTCAACTTTTTGGCAATGAACCATATATGGTAAAATTATTAACGTTTCATTGCAATAATGCCTTATGCTATATCTTTTTTTTTAATACAAATTCAATATCACTCTTGACACATTATTCTTTAAATTGTTTTTAAAATTTATAGAAAATTTTCCCGAGAGAAATAGCCCTGTGGGAAGTAAAAAGATAGTCAGTCTATCCATTTCAATCTTTTTCAATCTTCTGCATTGAAATGGAAAGGACAAATTTATCCAAATTCTATCTCTTTTTTAATCTACAATAACCTTTTTCCTTTTGAATCTCCGCTTTTCTATCTTTCTATATCCTTCGTTTATCTTTGCCAATCATTTCCTATTCTCCACCTATCCACGCCAATCTTTTCTTATTCTTCGCCTATCCAAATCAATCCTTTTCTATATCTCTTGAAGTATACTGTGTTCTAAGTCTATCCATTTCAATTTTTATCTTTCTATCCATATATCATATTCAACAATAATATTCTTGTTGAAAGTAATAAGTTTAAAACTAAGGATTCTAGAAAAAGATAGCCTTTGATGGATGCAGAGTGTGTACTTGGGAGGGATAGAAAATCTCTATCCTTTTCTATCTTTTCACTCCCAACAGGGACCACGCAATACGCGTAAATGACGTTGAAGCATTGAGATTGAGCTAACCTACTTACAAGGCTAGGCATGTTGAATTCATGTTTCACCATCGAAATAACGCATCCCAACTGCAGTTCTCTGCCGAGAAAATCATTCCCTTTCCATTCACGTATCCTTCCACCCACATCGTTTGTTCATTTTGTATTCATTTTTTTTTCCTTTCTTGAAGTTTTTCTTTAGGTCTTTTACTTATATTTCTTATATACATATACATACGCAGTTTCATCAGAATATTTTCGATATGATTTAAGAATGAATTTTTGAAAAAAGTTTTGAAGAAACTGGAATACTGGAATACTATGGAAAATACTATGGAATACTCTTGGTTTAAAAGAATTCTGAGTTGAAAACTGTCTGAGGTGAAAGCCAGACAATCCAGTCTTCGAGAAGGACCTGGAAGGACCCTTCATCGAAAAGAGATGCGAGATAAAATGGACTCTAAATTCTTATTCTAGAAGCCACTTCTCAATTTAAAATGCGAGGACTTGAGAAAATAAAAGTGCATTTCTCTGTCCTTGAAAATCATTTCTGTGAATGTTGAGAAAATTAAGTTATTGCATGGAGATGAGAAATGTGTAGGAACACTCTTAATTTTGATTTTAATTATTGATTTGAAATTCTTGAAGTAACAAAACAAACATATCACCTGCAACAATGTTCAATAATTGGTCTTTACAGAATATTCTTTACAGAATAGGTCTTTTATACCAGTTAACTTCTCGTTTGATTACGACACTGTCGTTCAATTAGATACTATGTTTGAAGAGATAGGAACAAACCATGTGGATCAATGTTAGGTATTTACTTTAAAGGGACGATAACGATGCAGTCACTACTTGCGAAGAAACCTCGGAAACGAGAGTTTTATTACTGAACCCACTTGAACATATAATATTATGCATTGGGTGAAATTTTATTGTCCAATATGTTAATAAAATATGCAGATAATCGATGGGTCATATAAGAAAGTACGCAACTCACAGGATAGAAAATACGCAACTCGCTGTATAGAAACTACGTATAAAACAATAAAGTGCAACGAAAACAAGTTACGTGAAGTTGTCGCTTAACATCAATGCATATAAAAATTGAAGCATTTTTATTACAGCTTTCAACACGCTCCAAGAGTTTCTGATGGTAACTCAAAAGCCGTAAAACTCGTTGCCGCGAGTTACACCTTTTCTATAAGCAAAATATTGTATTTAAAATATTATTATGGATATTGAATATGGGAGATAGAAAGAGATAGACGGAGAAAGAAAAAGATAGGAAAAGATTTCGTTTGATGGATGCAAAGTGTATTCTTTTCTATCTTTTTACTTCCAACAAGGAAGTCAAATCTGACAGGATCCAAGACCTATTTTCACGTCTGGATCAGAGTGGGGCGAAAAATTTTCTGGAATTTTAAGGGAGTCCAAAATGCCATAAGAATCACTGAAACTTTAGTGAATTTTTTATTGGGAAGTAGAATAGATTTGAAATAATAAGAAACCTAGGTTAATTAAATTTTCTTCAAGTCGAATAAATAGGCATTTTTTCTTTCGCACCTGAATCTAAATGGGCCCCACAAATAACCTTGCATAGTCTCTTCTCTTGTCTTAACTTAATTTTTAATTAAGCCCCAGTAATGTAACCTACTTTTGAAAAGTTGGAAAAAAAGGTTGTTACTTTTTGTTTGTAGTTGGCGGCAAGCCATTTAATACCGGTGAAAAACGTGAAATACAGCAACGTTTATTGATCCCGGGAAGTTTCAGGTAGTCAAGTTTGAGCTTTTCCGAGTCGTTATTCATACTTACGCTCGTTATAGAGCTTCGTATAGCAGGGAGTTTTCACAGTACTTGCAGCCACCGCGAATCTGTATGTATATGCATATTGCATACTTGATACGGTCGTCTTACATATTTCCTTTATCATAAGACGATGCTGCGCGAAACTTTATTGTTGCTGGAATTAATAGATACGAGAATTGTACCATTTTATCTCGTACCAGATTTTTCAACCGCAAGTAGTTCAATATATGAACCATGTAAAGCTTTTCTTCTAAGAGTAAATGTATTTGACTGTATATATATATATATATATTATATTTTTTTAATTTATATATTTAATATAAACATATAACAACATTTTACTATTATGAATCTCATAATGGAAATTAAAATATAAATTCAATTTCTTCATTCATGTCTCATCTATCCATATCTATCCCTTTCAATCTTTAATTTTTTTATCTAAAACGTATCTCTTTTAATCCGCTCTTCCCTATCTCATAGATATTAATTATAATCATAATTAAAATGTATATGGTAAGTTACATGATTTTCGATTTTAAACGAAATGCTGTGAAAAGAGAAACAACAGCGTTGAAATTATTAAGCAGATGGAAATAGAAAAATAGAAGGATTTAGATTGAAATGGATAAAATTAGTAGTATACTTTAAGAAGAGATAGAAAAGAATTGAAAGTAGTAGTTTTTAAAAAGGATAGAAAAGGATTAAGATAATCAGTTAAGGATAGAAGTGGTTCGAAATGTAGTGATTGAAAAGGATATACTTGATAATGCCCTTCAAGAGAGATATAAAAGGATTGAAATTATTTTATAAGGACAGATATATGGATATAATTGTAGAGATTGAAAAGGATAGAGATGATTAGATTAAGGATAGATATGGATAGCAAGGTAAATATTTAAATGGATAGACTTGGTCATATACTTTGAAAGAGATAGAAAAAGATTGCAATGATTATACAAAGGATACATATGGATAGGAAATTTTAGTTATTAATAAAAAAGATAGGCGGCGTGGCAGTTGAATGCAAAAGGGGTAGAAAAGATTGATTTGAATAGGCGAAAAGAATAAGGAAAGATTGGCGTGGTTTATAGGTGGAGGATAGTAGGAAATGGAATCTCTTTACTTCTAAAAGCGTTGAAGTAGTGTAAACCTGACAAGGAATTTAAGTTCGGCATTTATTGTGATGTTAAATAAAAGCACCTGGCTACGGCACTGGACATCGTAGGAGGGTTGGTGGTGCGGTGGTAGTAGTAGGCAGTTGTAGAAGTAGTAGAAATAGTACTAATAGTGGTGTGGTGTGTACGCAAGCGTACGCACGAGATTTCAGTATGAGAGAGTGGTTGATGGAATTTGGTGGGGGCAAGAATCCAAGACGGGGATGATGGTTGGGGGTTGGGGGAGAGCCATGAGGAGAGATCTTGCAATACGATATCTCTTGACGCGCCTGCGTTTAGCGACTAGAAGACCTGAACTGACTTCAGCTCCTTCTTTGCACTGACGGAGATAATTTAGTTTCATAGTTGGATTTTTTTTGTAATGTTTCTGTAACAGCATACCTAATCAAGATTAAAATGCTAGATTTAGGTAGTTTCTTTTGAAGAATCTAGAAAATTGTAACATTGAACGCTCATCTTTTATTCCTTATATTGTGTGAAAAGCACTTGTGTCAATGGACCTGTGGGAAGGTAGGCGAGTTATGTGTAGAAGTATATATATACGATACGTACATAGGGAACTAAGGCGTGTGTTCTTCTCAAGAGGCTCGAATGCCACTTTGATAAAAGAGCCAGCTTGGCTCTCCACTGCCACTGCTGAGATGGAAACTATAGCTCTATCTTCTTGTCTCCTTTTTTTTTCTTTTCCTATATTTCCTATATTTCTTAAATATCGTCCAGGATATATACCTCTCTAGAGAAGTATATTATATTTTGTTTTATAATATTTACTCGCTTTTCTTTTTGTGAGTAAATCTTTTTTGAAATATAGAGAGTCGGGAACTTTATATTTAACATAAATTATATTTTCTATGATTGTATTACCCTTAACCAAATTGTATTTGTTGATGAGGTTATTTTGAATTAGAGTTAGAATTGGATTGAGTTGAAACAACTTTACTTTAGATGAAAATCTCCTTTATAATATAAAGAAGTAGGGAACCCAGTATAGGTATATATGTTAAGAGATGTTTCGGATATAGTCATCGGATTGAATGGAGAATGTAATCCTACTCGAAGAAATGGGAAACGGTGCCACTATCGATCCAGAGGAGCACTCGAGCATTTAGGAAGGAATTAAACATGAAAAATTAATCAACCAAGCCCCAGGTGAACTCGATGCATACAATGTAGAATATACATGAATTTTCTATCTGGGATGTATTTTACGTAAACAAATACATATCTGGTACTAACTGTGACCCACTCTCTATGATAAGCGTTTAAACATCGCCAAATATATGTCTTTTGAAGAGGATATATTCTGCCGTATTGATTTGTGCTAGAATGTTATAGATTGGAGGTAAACTCTTGGAAAATAATAATTGAATTCCCTGAAAACCATAAAATTGCTTGTAAGTATAAAAAATACCTTTTCACATGAAAATAGTTTCCACCTATTGCTGAATACATTTTTATATCCTCATCTATATATCCCAAAAGTTCTAGACCAATAATATACTCATTATTTTCAAAATAAGCCTGGGGACTATAAATTTGTATTAGCAAATATATAAAATTCTATGGTGTCTATTAAAAAAGTAACAGTTACTTACTGACTTCATTATTAAAGTAATAAATGAAGCATTGTATTATTTTTAGAACTAATAATTAATCAAATGTTATTATTAGCATTGAACTATTGGAATTAAAAATTTCCAAACATTATGAATGAGTTAGATCTGGGAATTTTATAATAATCAAGTATTGCATATATAGTCTCTCTCCTTATAGATATATTATACAAGATTATATTTTTTATTACGACACTCAAATTTTAATAGATTCGACAATAAACGACATGGCTGCCGTAAAGCGTTAATGAATAGCCGTCTAGCTAGCACGTTCTAATGCGAAATCAATATCTAATTATCTTTCATCCCTCGTCTCTTTCCACACCTAGGACCCACCTGCGACTTTACGCCCTTCTATTCTATAATTCGCACCCTTGCACCACACCACGCGATGGATCGTTTATTAAGGTTTAAAATCCGCAAAGGAGTTTTGAGCCTATATATATTAAACGCAGTGATGAGTATAATTGTGGTAGCCCTATTAATAATATCATCATTTACATGTTTATATGTTGTTTAATTTTAATGAAAATTTCTAATTAAATCGAGTACCTATTCTGGAATAAAATTATAGTAAAACGCATAATGTATTTTCATTCTTTCTCTTCATAAGACAGATGAAAACTCGGTTTAATACAATAAGTCACTTTGAGTTGTATTAAGATTGAATTTAATTTCATGTAATTTTGAACTCGGAATTAATAATATTCCTCTTCCGTAACTTCAGCGAAAACATAACAGTTTGTCGCAAGTTCAGAAGGATCTTTATTAAATGTATAATTTATTTTCTGAAAGTTGGTGTACATATTTAGGTCAAGTTCCAAATTTTCAAGAGTTGAGAGCTCGAAATCCCTAAGAGTTAGCGAACATATTTCATTTTCTAAATACATAATTAAATGTCCCTCTTGAAATTTCAGGAATAAATCTTTCGGAATATTTTCTTCAGAATTCTAGTTTAATACCCGCATTTACTGTAGGTATCTGTTGATGAGAGATTTCTTGTTTCTCAGTAACTGAAATTCTGGTGCACTCGGACAACCCTTCTTTATTAACAGCCAACCGTTTTTCCGATATTCATACAAGGGCCTTTTCTTTTATTTCCAGGTCAACAGCCCACATATTTGTCAGAGCTAGTATTTAATTAAGAGATAATTTGTCGAGTAATGTCCAATAAATTATGGAAATATACCTTGGACTTTTTAAGGAGAATAAATAGTTTTGAGGGGATGTGAAAAAGCAAACAAAAGTGGAAGAGTTGAGTTTTTGTTCTATTTTTAAATGACAAATTAGGAATTAGAACTGGATGCTTTAACTACGCGACTGTAGAAATTTTGTATGACCCATCACTGGATGTGAGGCAACCGAGGAACTTAGTTGACATTGAATAAGTTGGATTAGGATAAAGTTAGGTAGTTCAAGTCCTCATATAGAGTAGGTAATAAAAATTACAAAAATCTCCTTACTTCCCTACTTCGCTGATTTAAAAAAGTAAAGAGCGATTTCTGATAATTAATACAAATATTAAATATTATTACAAATATTAATAATTAATCCAAGAATAGTTTTTTAATCTTGATGGGGTATTGACTAGTTTTCCCTACTTGGGGTATTTATCAGTGAAAGCTTGATGCGCCTTGTGGGGTCCTTGCCAGTTTTTCAGATCAGGACCACACTAGAACTACGACAAACTGGTCAGGGCCCCACCAGAAGTCCATAGAAATTTCTGCACGGGAGTGCGAGGAAAAGGATAGGAATCGTGATCGACCTAGAGGTGGTTCCTTCAATTTTCATAGCAATTATATCGCTCTCCCGCCCCACATACGTATTTCGAACTGCTATTCAATTTCCCCTCGCCTTTTTTTTTCATTTCAGTTTTCATTCTTTTTTTCACGAAGATTCATGAATCGCCCTGCCTGATGCATTTAATCGGCGGTCCAGCGAGTATAAATTTAGAGATACTATCATAACACCCCCGAGACATTCTTTGTTTTACACACTTGAATTCCGAAATTCTTTTTTACGGATCTAAAATTTCAATGTGAAGTTATTCGACGGATTTTGAAATCTCTCATATAACATAAATACTTGCATGAAACTTTTATAGTCCCTACAAGAAAATATTCAGAAAATAGCGCACAGGTATTTTTCAACATTTTGTAAGATCGCATGCAGAGTACCAATATCTCTGTCCATGCGAACGTTTTTCAAGCATTTTCATGCCTTGACGGATAAACGAGCTAGTTAAGGAGAAGCATGAATAGAAGCATTTTTACGAGTAGGATTTTAAGCTTATCAGAGGTTCTCATTGCACACAGAAAAATGTAAGGTTTCAGTATAAATATGAAAAGAACGAAAGATTTATTGACACAAAAGTGAACAATTGGCTCAATTTTGCTCTACTTTAGAGTGATTATGTAATGTACTCTAATTAGCGTGATGTTTGCTACCTCCACTCACCTCAAGAATACAAGTATGATGTCTGGCCAAAAAAACTCATTCCTTTTGCTTAAAGTAAGTGGAATAGAAACTTTTAGTCAGATGATACTTAAAAATGTTGGTGAAATTAAAAATTGGTGAAGTGCCTCCTGTGATGAAAAACTGGAATTTAACACTCTAGCTCTCTTTAAAAAACTCATTTCTCTTTTTATTACGTTCCTATGGGCATGTGCAAACTTCTTATGAGAATTCTAATAAATTCATATAGAGTTAATTCAACTCAATAGTTGTAAATAAATGTAACGTTATGAAATATTTGTGTCAACAGAATGTGGAAATAACTTCATTACAGAAAATATCTCTCAACCCACATATATATACGCTAAGCTCTAAACATTGAAACTTTCCTTTAATGTAAAAATTTGAAAGGCTAATAAAGTATAGATTTGTGGCAGGGATTCCAAATATATTGCACTAACTAATGAAAAGACTATCTTTAATCTAGGGTGTAATACGTCACTGCAGTATAATGGATCGATGAATATCTATGAGTAATATATATTTAAAATACGGGTCAACCATGCCAATTATTATTCTTGTAAATTAGAGATTAATCGTCCCTGGATGAAACAAGTTCTTGCCTTACTTTTCTATATTTAATCCTCATCTCGTATTTATACCGATTTAAATTATTCACGAAGAACAGATATAAACGCGGTCGTTTCATCAAAATTGCGCTTTGATTATAGCAAGTTGCATAATTAAGTGTCGAAAAACTTATATTCAGTCATACCGACATTTTCAAGTATATCAATACTTCTTTTTTTTTCATTTTTAGATTGAATGCTATTTCAGTCTCTTCAATTTTTATACGTTCCTATATTAAATATTCTAACCGTACTCTATCAGCCCCTACGGCATGACAACTCATTATACAGGGCTGCGTTCGCGTTCTAGCATCTCACATCGCGAAACGCGCAAACGCAACATCTCCCACCCAAGGTAGGATTTAAGATAAGAACGATTTTGGG